>JARQWZ010004164.1:0-117500 GCA_033150135.1 Gobio occitaniae
CAGATGAAGTCTGCATTCATAAGGGTATTCATAATGCCTTATAAACAACCTTATAATATGTTAAATCATCTGATAAATAATCATAAAAACAGTTACAATACATTATAACTCTTACTTATTTGTGGTTATAATGTTTAAGAGTAATGCATTACAACACCAGATGAAGTCTGCATTCATAATGCATCATAGGGGTATTCTATGTGCATTATAATGCATCATAACGGTATTCATAATGCATTATGATACATGCCTAATGCCTCATAAACGACCTTATAATGTGTTGTATCATCTCATGAATAATCGTAGCACCGGTAATAATACTTACTTGTTAGATTTGGTAAAGCCTTGTAATATTACAGTTTTTATGAATAAAACATGATTTGCATTGTGAATGTATTGTACTTTTCCACACAGCTTATTACTCCTGAAGGGAAACGTCTTATAACCTCTTCATGATCTCTTATGGCTGTTCAAAAGAAGACTGCCCTTGTGTTACTTTACTCACACATTATAAAGCGCTTTAGATCTTTAAAATAAGACTTTATCATCACTCATAATGATGATGTATGATACTGTGCAGATCTTCAGTAAACAATGTCAAGATATGACATGTGGGAAAGTGAAGATATGAAACTATGGGATGCACATCGTAACTTAAGTGGATAAAATCATGTTCATCGTGTGTTATAAATCATCATAATCTTAATAGTTATAATCACATATAGGCAAGTATTATTACTGTTGTTATGATTATTGATGATCCAACACATGCGGTTGTTTAACCGTATAATGCATTATGAATACCCTTATGATGCATTATGAATGCAGACTTTATCTGGTGTTATAATGCATTACTCTTAAACATTATAACAACAAATAAGTAAGTGTTATAATGTAGTGTAAAGTTGTTATGATTATTTATCAGATGATTCAACACATAATAAAGTTGTTTATAAGGCTTCATGCATGTATTATAATGCATTTTGAATACCCTTATGACTTTATCTGGTGTTATAATGCATTGTACCCTTAAATATTATAACCAGAAATAGGTAAGCATTATCATTTATTGTAACTGTTGTTATGATTTTTTATCAGATGATACATAATCATAAGGTTGTTTATGAGGATTATAATGCATTATGAATACCCTTTTGATGCATTATGAATGCAGACTTCATCTAGTGTTATAGTGCATTGTTACCAGAAACAAGTATTATAATGTAGTGTAACTGTTGTTATGATTATTTATCAGATGATACAACACATTATAAAGTTGTTTATGAGGCATTATTATAATACATTAAAAATACCCTTATGATGCATTATAAATGCAGACTTCATCTGGTGTTCTAATGCATTACTCTTAAACATTATAACCAGAAATAGGTAAGTATTATAGTGTATTGTAACCAGTGTTGGAAGTAACGCATTACAAGTTGAGTTACGTAATCAGATTACTTTTTCAAGTAACTAGTAAAGTAACGCATTACTTTTAAAATTTACAATAAAATATCAGTTATCTGAGTTCTGTGTTTTCAAAAAAGTAACACAAGTTACTTTTTCTAATGTATTGACTACCAATGTTGAGTAAGAGTGCAGAAGCGTTGTGTGAACATGAGGGCTACTGTAGTTCTAGACTAAATGTGAGCACACATTTAATAACCTCACTTGAACAGAAGATTCAGTATTCCTCAAAATTCCTCAAATCTGTCAAATGCAAAATCAGAATACTATGCAAACCAAACATTTTTATGCATTCAATCTGACTTTATTGACCAATGTCTTGCTGCTGACCTTCAATGATTCAGTTAAACCATGAGCAGAAGTGACTTTAGTTTGTTTTTATTGGAGAAGTAAGTCTTCTCCTGTTTTCTCCTGTTCTCCAGAGCAGCTGAAAGGGTTGAGTGGCGCCCTCTACTGTACAGGAGTGAATGTAAAGGCTTATTATTTCAATTTTGGTGTGAAAGGGTCTTTACATTTCACAAAAATATAACATTTTTGTTATTTAAAAAAACAAAAACAACAAGCCCAGCCCAGGTGAGAAAAAGTAACACAAATGTAACATAACACATTACCTTTCTTAAAAAAAGTAACTAAGTAACAAAATGAAGCCCCGTTTCCAACGAAATTACCCAGAACAATTTGTCCCAGGAACTGGTTTCCCCCAGATCTGCTGCTGTCTGCGTTTCCCTCGCGGTCTAACTGTGAAGTAGAGCTGGGTATCCATTCAGATGTTCCAATTCAATCCGATTTCCATTCGCAAGCTCTCGATTTCGATTTCTTGATTCCAATCAATGAATATAGATTTAATAAAAATACTATATTTATAAAAAAGAACAGTGAACAAGTTTACAAGTGGTAATTAAAAAGGAAATTAAGAGCCACAAAATTGTATATTAAAATTTTTTTTTTTTTTACTTTTAACTTTTAAAATTTGTACACTTAAATTTTAGGTACACTTGGGTACATTAGATCAGAATCCATCTCTAAATTTCAAATGCATACAATTATGTTAAATACGATACAATTTTGATGCAACTTTATTCAAAAAAATTTATCTGAGAAGAATTTTATACAATTTAGTTTTTATGGATATTTTGATATATTTATTCTAAAACTTAAAAAGGATATTGGATTATTTTCAGCAATTTTCAGTAAAGGACAAGCTTTTCTTGCGATTTTGCAGACAGTCATTAGACTATATCTTGAAACGCGTCTTTTATTCGGGTCGATCGTAGTGCCCGACGAGGCCTTTCGAGGACCGAGGCCGTAATCAGGAATGAGTGCCCACAGTGAATTGGACACGCGTGTATAAATCGAGCGTTTGAAGTGAAATCGATGCGCGTTTCAATGCGCTCCAGGAGAAATATGTCATCAAACACCACTCTGCCTCTTTTCATTTTCATAAAAAAATTTATTAAACATTAATAGCCACACACATGTGGTCCAGGCCACGCCTACATTATCTTCACTGCATGTGTATTTAAAGATCCTAAAAAATAAAGTTATGAAACTTCTCTTTGCCCTCAATCAAAACTGTCTGGCAGGGAACAAATGATGATCATGAGAGCAAAGATGGGCCGTTAGATCAACACAAGATGAATTATATCTGATGTTTAACCACCACAGGTCATCAGAGCCAGCGGCAGAAGGACTGGCTGAGGAAAGGCTGCTCTCACCGGGTTAATGAGCTGAGCTGATCCACTGGAGCTCACACACACACACACACACACACACACACTCACACACACACACACCAGATCACATGATCAACTCCACACACACCAGATCACATCTTCAACTCCACACACACCAGATCACATGTTCAACTTCACACACACCAGATCGCATCTTCAACTCCACACACACACCAGATCACATGTTGAACTTCCATACACACCAGATCACATGTTGAACTCCATACACACCAGATCACATGTTCAGCTCCACACACACCAGATCACATGTTCAGCTCCACACACACCAGATCACATGATCAACTCCACACACACCAGATCACATCTTCAACTCCACACACACCAGATCACATGTTCAACTCCACACACACCAGATCACATGATCAACTCCACACACACCAGATCACATCTTCAACTCCACACACACCAGATCACATGTTCAACTCCACACACACCAGATCGCATCTTCAACTCCACACACACACCAGATCACATGTTCAACTCCACACACACACCAGATCACATGTTGAACTCCATACACACCAGATCACATGTTGAACTCCATACACACCAGATCACATGTTCAACTCCACACACACCAGATCACATGTTGAACTCCATACACACCAGATCACATGATCAACTCCACACACACCAGATCACATGTTCAGCTCCACACACACCAGATCACATGTTCAACTCCACACACACCAGATCACATGTTCCACTCCACACACACCAGATCACATGATCAACTCCACACACACCAGATCACATGTTCAACTCCACACACACCAGATCACATGATCAACTCCACACACACCATATCACATGTTCAACTCCACACACACCAGATCACATGTTCAACTCCAAACACACCAGATCACATGATCAACTCCACACACACAAGATCACATGTTCAACTCCACACACACCAGATCACATGTCAACTCCACACACACCAGATCACATGTTCAGCTCCACACACACCAGATCACATGTTCAACTCCACACACACCAGATCACATGATCAACTCCACACACACCAGATCACATGTTCAACTCCACACACACCAGATCTCATGTTCAGCTCCACACACACCAGATCACATGTTCAACTTCACACACACCAGATCACATGTTCAACTCCACACACACCAGATCACATGTTCAACTCCACACACACCAGATCACATGTTCAACTCCACACACATCAGATCACATGATCAACTCCACACACACCAGATCACATGTTCAACTCCACACACGCCAGATCACATGTTCAGCTCCATACACGCCAGATCACATGTTCAACTCCACACACGCCAGATCACATGTTCAACTCCACACATGCCAGATCACATGTTCAACTCCACACACGCCAGATCACATGTTCAACTCCACACACGCCAGATCACATGTTCAACTCCACACACACCAGATCACATGTTCAGCTCCACACACACCAGATCACATGTTCAGCTCCACACACACCAGATCACATGTTCAGCTCCACACACACCAGATCACATGTTCAGCTCCACACACACCAGATCACATGTTCAACTCCACACACACCAGATCACATGATCAACTCCACACACACCAGATCACATGTTCAACTCCACACAAACACCAGATCACATGTTCAACTCCACACACGCCAGATCACATGTTCAACTCCACACACACCAGATCACATGTTCAACTCCACACACACCAGATCACATGTTCAACTCCACACACACCAGATCACATGTTCAGCTCCACACACACCAGATCATATGTTCAACTTCACACACACCAGATCACATGTTCAACTCCACACACGCCAGATCACATGTTCAACTCCACACACGCCAGATCAGTTCAGCTCCACACCCACCAGATCACATGTTCAACTCCACACACACCAGATCACATGTTCAACTCCACACACACCAGATCAAATGTTCAACTCCACACACACCAGATCACATGTTCAACTCCACACACACCAGATCACATGTTCAACTCCACACACACCAGATCACATGTTCAGCTCCACACACACCAGATCACATGTTTAGCTCCACACACACCAGATCACATGTTCAACTCCACACAAACACCAGATCACATGTTCAACTCCACACACGCCAGATCACATGTTCAACTCCACACACACCAGATCACATGTTCAACTCCACACACACCAGATCACATGTTCAACTCCACACACACCAGATCACATGTTCAGCTCCACACACACCAGATCATATGTTCAACTTCACACACACCAGATCACATGTTCAACTCCACACACGCCAGATCACATGTTCAACTCCACACACGCCAGATCAGTTCAGCTCCACACCCACCAGATCACATGTTCAACTCCACACACACAAGATCACATGTTCAACTCCACACACACCAGATCACATGTTCAACTCCACACACACACCAGATCACATGTTCAACTCCACACACACCAGATCACATGTTCAACTACACACACACCAGATCACATGTTCAACTCCACACCCACCAGATCACATGTTCAACTCCACACACACCAGATCACATGTTCAACTCCACACACACCAAATCACATGTTCAGCTCCACACCCTCCAGATCACATGTTCAACTCCACACCCACCAGATCACATGTTCAACTCCACACACACCAAATCACATGTTCAACTCCACACACACCAGATCACATGTTCAGCTCCACACACACCAGATCACATGTTCAACTCCACACACACCAGATCACATGTTCAACTCCACACACACCAGATCACATGTTCAACTCCACACACACCAGATCACATGTTCTACTCCACACACACCAAATCACATGTTCAACTCCAAACACACACCAGATCACATGTTCAGCTCCACACACACCAGATCACATGTTCAACTCCACACACACCAGATCACATGTTCAGCTCCACACACACCAGATCACATGTTCAACTCCACACACACCAGATCACATGTTCAGCTCCACACACACCAGATCACATGTTCAACTCCACACACACCAGATCACATGTTCAACTCCACACACACCAGATCAGTTCAGCTCCACATCCACCAGATCACATGTTCAACTCCACACACACCAGATCACATGTTCAACTCCACACACACCAGATCACATGTTCAACTCCACACACACCAAATCACATGTTCAACTCCAAACACCCACCAGATCACATGTTCAACTCCAAACACACCAGATCACATGTTTGAAAGATTATATGTGTATATATTCTGAGTGTACATTTTCTGCTAACTTCATTTTCTGAGCATGAGAAAGGCAACAGGTGTCTCCTGTTTTATCAGCTCTTGGTGTGTGCGCAAGCACATTCCATTATCAGGCCGTGTGTACAGAAACGCACAAACCTAGCTGTTATCATTTCTATGCGACCAGTATGTTCCTATTTTTGCTACTACCAAGGACGTTCAACTGTTGAACTTATCTCTACTCTTCTGTTCTTATAATGGACACACACACCTAACTGAAAGGGCGTGGAATAATGGTATAAATATCACTGTCTTTTTGCTGTATCTCTGAGAGCTGCATTCTGAATAAACCATATTGACTTAATTCGTGTGGTTCGTTGACTTGCACTCTCCCAGGATCCTGAAGCTGTTTACTGATTGCTGAGCAGAGACTGAGGCACACAAAGACACAGGGAATCAAATTTCTTACAGTGTTCTGGGGGCTTCGTCCGGGATACATCCAGACAGGTAAGAGATAAATTTAATTTTTTACCTGCTCTGGTTGTATCTCAAAACTTAAGGAAAAATTGTATAAATTCTAGACGTACAATTATAGACTAAGTAAACTGTGTGTGTCAGTGCCTGGCCAGTTAATTTGGGAAAATGGGTCAAACATATCCAAAACCAGAACCAAGTGAAACCCCTAAGGTATGGATGGAAAGATGCAGTTGGGGGTATTATACAAATCCATATTTGGATAATTTAGCTGGCTGGACAGAAGGTGCACAATGGCGTAGTTATCCCAGGGAAGGAACTTTCGACCCTGGATTCCTACGAAGTGCGTTCGACCTAATTTATGGGCGACAGGGCGACCCAAATTGGGATTATGACTACATGAAAGGGGGATATGACGTGTGGTATAAAATGGCTGATGTATGGCGAGACAAAACTCGAGCATATGTCCCAAAAGCCGTCTTAAAGACTGTTCCTAACCCTGAGAAATTTAAAAAGAAAAAACCTGCAGCTGATAAGTCAGAAGATTTTGCCTTGTCACGGGAAAATCCTCCCCCTTATGTTCCACCGCCTAATTTAGTGTGTGCTTCGAAATCGTCGACGTATACCCCTCTTACCCGGGACCTCATACAAGTCAGCCTTGTGTTCAGCACCGGCCCTGGGGCTGCCTAACTATGATTTACCTTTTCATCTATATGTTACACATCATGGTGATGTGGCCAGTGCGGTGCTGGCCCAGGAACATGGGGGAGGGTTTAGACCATGTTCATATCTGTCCAAATCTCTTGATAATGTGGCAAAAGGCCTGCCAGCCTGCTTGAAGGCGATTGCTGCGGCTGCAGTAATGGTTGGTGACTGTCAAAAGATTGTACAAGGTCATCACTTGACATTACACTGTGCTCATCAGATTCAGTACATGCTTAGGCATTTATCCACCCAACACTTGTCAGTCCAACGACGGAGTGGATACGAGGGTGTGTTGTTGAATACTGAAAACCTGGTGGTCAAGCCTACTTCATCACATGACACAGTAGCACATGCCTTACAACGACTGATTCATGCACAGGATGATTGTGAAGCTGATGAACATGATTGTATGATGACAATAACTACTGATTGTTCCATCAGGCCTGACATGCTGTCCACTCCAATAGAGGGCGCCAGATCGCTATTTGTGGATGGCTCTTGTTCCAAACCACAAGATGGGGTATATCTGTGTGGATATGCCGTTTGTGAGTTACCTGACAAAACATTAGAATCCTATTCTCTGCCTTTTTCATCAGCACAGGCCGCTGAATTGATTGCTCTGACCAGAGCCTGTACGTTGGCTGAGGATGAGGATGTCAACATTTATACTGACAGCAGGTACGCTTTTGGTGTGGCACACGATTTTGGCCAGATCTGGGCTACTAGAGGCTACGTTGCTGCTGATGGTAAGCCTATAGCCCATGGATCGTTAGTAATGGATCTAATACAGGCATGTAGACTACCTCGACGTTTGGCCATAATTAAAACCAAAGGTCATTCATATGACAACACGAGGGAAGCTAAAGGCAACTCTTTAGCTGACAAAATGGCAAAAGAGGGGGCTTTATCAGGTAAAATGCCTCCATGGTTAAATATAACCGCAGTATCAGCTGACCCACAGGTCCTTACCTGTGGTATGATACCAAATACAGACTTAAGAGCAATGCAGGCCTCGGCATCTGACTCTGACAGGGCCTACTGGAACCACATGGGTGGGGTTGAAAATTCATTGGGTATTATCATTGATGGTCATGGCCGCGTTTGTGTGCCAGCCTCATGTGCTTACTTCCTCATTTGGGAGTTTCATGGTGTCACACACCGCGGCCAAAGAGGGGTATACGAGGATATGTCTAAATTTTTATGTATTCAAGATTTGGCAGCAAGAATACAGGACACATTAGGGAGATGTGTGACATGTGCAATGAATAATACTACGAAACCAGTAGCGAAACATCAAATTTTACCGCTACCAGATAGTCCGTTACAACAATGGCAAGTGGACTTTACGCACTTACCTAAGAAAGGTCCGTACAAATACTTATTGGTATTCATTGATAAATTTTCAAGGTGGATTGAGGCTTTCCCGTGTGCTAAGGAGGATGCGAAGACAGTTGTAACACACTTAATGAAGGAAATTATACCTAGATATGGTATACCACTCGCCATAGACTCAGACAAAGGCCCTGCTTTCATCGCAAAATTGCTAATGGATATGACAAAACAATTACAGATTACGTGGCAGCACCACATACCGTACCATCCACAATCGTCCGGAATTGTGGAACGGGCCAACCGCACCATCAAAGACAAATTGAGAAAAGCAATGCACACAGCTGGTCATAATGACTGGCCAAAATTGTTACCTGTTGTCCTAGCCGAAATGAGAATGGCACCCCATAAGGGTCTAAAAGGGCTATCCCCATATGAAATGGTAATGGGTCGTCCATTCCCCGCCCCCTGGAAAGGAGGTGGGATTCTTGGAGGTATTGGATGTGATGTGCCCCTGGGGGAATATGCTAGATTATTATGTGAGGTACTCCATGAAAACTGGAGGAAGCTGCATTCGAGTTCTGCACCACTACCATTAGACCCAACACACCCATTCAAAATTGGGGACGAAGTGATGGTCAAACAATTCTTAAAGATGGGGGATTCTTTTGAAACTACAAAGTATAGCTCCCCGACAAAAATTGTGGCGGTAACTCGAACTGCAGCACTAACGGAATCTTTTCCACAGTGGATCCACGCTACAAGGTTGAAGAAAATCCCTGGACAAGCTGCTAACTAATTTTGTGTGTTACAGGTGTCCCAGGACGTGTGCATTAATGGAAATGCAATGGCAATAATTGTAGGGAATAACCATGTCTGTCTAGGTTTACTAGAGCTGTCCGATACCTGAACAAGGGGCCACTTGGGTAGGGTTTGAAAAAACCACTACTGCGTCAAAGGGCGGAGAGGCTGGGGCTGTGCGTGACCTGGACTGACTGGGACTGACCACGATTCTTTGCTGGCTGACTGTCTGTTATCGCATAGCAGAGGAGCTGAACACGCAGCGCTGCTCATGAAATAACACTCATCAGCACCAATATCCTTTCTGATTTTATTTTTTGCTTTGGTACCATTTTAGCATCATCATTATTTTCTGTATTGTTATTATTGTTGTATTGATATTAAGCATACTCTCAGAATGCAGCCGTATTATGTGTATGTAATTGTTCTCTGTATGACATGTACCTTGGCTGTAAAGCCAACGGATAATTTGTTTTGGCAATATGCTAGTTCTGTCGCTCGAGGCGTCACCGATGAATCATGTTACGTATGTCAACAAATAATGTCGTCTGTAATTGGTATCTCTATGCCCGTGCTAGACCAATCTTTATACGATCATTCATGCACCTATGTGTACGTATGGCCTGGAGGAAGAGATTTTGCATGGCTCCCTCGAGCCCAATGCATGGACCACTCTCAGAATGGCTCCCGGCCCCAACACCCCTTCCTACCTGAGCATATCAACATCAGGCCCGTCTTTCCAAAGAATTTTATATTTACTAAATGTTATCAAGGCACTAGCACCAATCCATCCGACCCCAGGGGTCGGATTAGGCGAGAGATGTGTAAAGAGGTGATCAGTGAACAACCACTCTGGACCTCTTTCAATGCCACCACCGTACACGTCAACACGATGAAAAAGACATTATTAAAGATATTTGAGTCATATGGTAATATTACTTTCAGATTACACCTTGATTGGTGGTGGTATTGTGGCCCAGGAGACCTATTCAAAGATATACCGGAAAACTGGTCCGGTCTGTGTGCCCCACTTCAGTTATCTTACCCAATCCAGATATTCCAGCAAACTAACCAGCCTAGGCCCACGCATCGTCGACTGAGAAGGGACGTATCCATGGATGAAGTCCCTAAAGACCACCGCCTGACCTCCCACTGGACTCGTTGGTGGACCTCCATGTTCCCCTAAAAGGGAACTGCAGATCAATGGGTTCACATCGAGGTCCTTCATTATCGACTGGCAAAGTTTGTCAATGACACCACTGATGGTATGACCGGAGTGAGAAAAGAACTAGGTGCCCTGCGCCTGATGACCATGCAAAACCGCCTGGCATTGGACATGCTCCTGGCTGATAAAGGGGGCGTCTGTGCCATGGTGGGGGATCAGTGCTGCACCTTTGTCCCAGCTGAGGATGAAGCTGAAGGAGCTGTGGGCCATGCTGTGGAAGAGATGAGGAAAACAGCGAAGAAGTTGTATAAGGATGAAACTAGAGAAAAGGATTGGGGTTGGGGCTTCCTGCATTCCGTATTTGGTTGGGTCACGCCATTTGTAACTATGTTAATGCCAATATTGCTGATTCTACTGGCTGTCTGTATTTTTGGGCCATGCTTACTGCAATGTTTGATGAATCGAGTGTACGCTACTGTCTCTAGCTTGACACCATCACATCGTTATGAACCAACTGCTCAACGTTAAGCTTTCAGCTTAAAAGAGGGGATTGAAAGATTATATGTGTATATATTCTGAGTGTACATTTTCTGCTAACTTCATTTTCTGAGCATGAGAAAGGCAACAGGTGTCTCCTGTTTTATCAGCTCTTGGTGTGTGCGCAAGCACATTCCATTATCAGGCCGTGTGTACAGAAACGCACAAACCTAGCTGTTATCATTTCTATGCGACCAGTATGTTCCTATTTTTGCTACTACCAAGGACGTTCAACTGTTGAACTTATCTCTACTCTTCTGTTCTTATAATGGACACACACACCTAACTGAAAGGGCGTGGAATAATGGTATAAATATCACTGTCTTTTTGCTGTATCTCTGAGAGCTGCATTCTGAATAAACCATATTGACTTAATTCGTGTGGTTCGTTGACTTGCACTCTCCCAGGATCCTGAAGCTGTTTACTGATTGCTGAGCAGAGACTGAGGCACACAAAGACACAGGGAATCAAATTTCTTACAGTGTTCAACTCCACACACACCAGATCACATGTTCAACTCCACACCCACCAGATCACATGTTCAACTCCACACATACCAGATCACATGTTCAACTCCACACACACCAGATCACATGTTCAGCTCCACACCCTCCAGATCAAATGTTCAACTCCACACCCACCAGATCAAATGTTCAACTCCACACACACCAAATCACATGTTCAACTCCACACACACCAGATCACATGTTCAGCTCCACACACACCAGATCACATGTTCAACTCCACACACACCAGATCACATGTTCAACTCCACACACACCAAATCACATGTTCAACTCCACACACATCAGATCACATGTTCAGCTCCACACACACCAGATCACATGTTCATTTCCACACACACCAGATCACATGTTCAGCTCCACACACACTAGATCGCATGTTCAACTCCACACACACCAGATCACATGTTCAACTCCACACACACCAGATCACATGTTCAGCTCCACACACCAGATCACATGATCAACTCCACACACGCCAGATCACGTGTTCAACTCCACACACACCAGATCACATGTTCAACTCCACACACACCAGATCATATGTTCAACTTCACACACACCAGATCACATGTTCAGCTCCACACACACCAGATCATATGATCAACTCCACACACACCAGATCACATGTTCAACTCCACACACACCAGATCACATGATCAACTCCACACACACCAGATCACATGTTCAACTCCACACACACCAGATCACATGTTCAGCTCCACACACACCAGATCACATGTTCAACTCCACACACACCAGATCACATGTTCAACTCCACACACACCAGATCACATGTTCAACTCCACACACACCAGATCACATGTTCAGCTCCACACACACCAGATCACATGTTCAACTCCACACACACCAGATCAAATGTTCAACTCCACACACACCAGATCATATGTTCAACTCCACACACACCAGATCACATGTTCAGCTCCACACACACCAGATCACATGTTCAACTCCACACACACCAGATCACATGTTCAACTCCACACACACCAGATCACATGTTCAGCTCCACACACACCAGATCACATGTTCAGCTCCACACACACCAGATCACATGTTCAGCTCCACACACACCAGATCACATGTTCAGCTCCACACACACCAGATCACATGTTCAGCTCCACACACACCAGATCACATGTTCAGCTCCACACACACCAGATCACATGTTCAACTCAACACACACACCAGATCACATGTTCAACTCCACACACGCCAGATCACATGTTCAACTCCACACACACCAGATCACATGTTCAACTCCACACACACCAGATCACATGTTCAGCTCCACACAAACCAGATCAAATGTTCAACTCCACACACACCAGATCACATGTTCAACTCCACACACACCAGATCACATGTTCAACTCCACACACACCAGATCACATGTTCAGCTCCACACACACCAGATCACATGTTTAGCTCCACACACACCAGATCACATGTTCAGAGAGGAGCTCTCTTTATAAACCACAGATTTTAGCTTTAAACAACTACATTCTCACAGGAAAAAGTCTTAAAACTATGTTTTGTGACACAATTCATAGTTTTCACGTGTCGTCATGTTTATAGGAACGCCCACCTGGAGGGCAAAACAAGGCTCTCCTCCATTGCCCGCTAGTCATTTTTACCAGGTTTGTAGTCAGTATTAATGCGGTAAGACAGTGATATTAAAATACCAAATTCAATATACACCTTATTGATGTTGCATACTTTGTACAGGAAATCAGACGAACACAGAATATCAGTGCAACACAAGGTGTTTTCCCCATCCAAACCCATTATAAAGAAAACTCATTGCGTTCATATTCTTGCCTCATCTACTCGCCTGTATATAGTACGCATCGTCAAAAAGGTGTAACCTGAATTTGATTTTTTTATATCACTGTTTTAGTTCATTACAGCACTTTAAGGGTGGGTTCCCTAAGGATTCTTTAGCCTGTCTTCAGTTCACCTCCGTCTGCTGCTTGATCAGCTCTATAACGGTTTTACTGCGTAATTAATCTGTGTTTAAAATGAGGTGGTGCAACAACTCGATTTAAAATAAAACCCATATCAACAAATCCTTTAAACTTTACTTAATTTAATCCTTATTGGTGAAGCTCACCCTGTAGTGTTGTGCACGTTAAGCGTTTTAAAAACGTCCCGCTGTTTTCAGTGATTGAAATACTGTATATGGATCATAAGTGCCCAAAATGTGCATCTTGTTCACATATTTTTGTATTAAGATGGAAATTTGACAGGCTTGTGCTGCCATTCTATGAAGTTCTATGGCGGGTTTGCCCTCCAAGGCTCCGTTAAATTATGCAGGGTTTCTCATCACATCACTTCACCATGTGACTGCAGCGAGCAGGCTCCTGATTGGTTAACGTGGTGCAAATTGACGCCAAAGTTCAGATTTTTCAACTCGGGCGTCAGACGCGAATTCGCCTCAAACGCGCATAACGCGCGTATCGCGCAAGCTTAAAGGGTTAGTTTAACACATGTTCAGCTCCACACACACCAGATCACATGTTCAACTCCACACACACCAGATCACATGTTCAACTCCACACACACCAGATCACATGTTCAACTCCACACACACCAGATCACATGTTCAGCTCCACACACACCAGATCACATGTTCAACTCCACACACACCAGATCACATGTTCAACTCCACACACACCAGATCATATGTTCAACTCCACACACACCAGATCACATGTTCAGCTCCACACACACCAGATCACATGTTCAACTCCACACACACCAGATCACATGTTCAACTCCACACACACCAGATCACATGTTCAGCTCCACACACACCAGATCACATGTTCAGCTCCACACACACCAGATCACATGTTCAGCTCCACACACACCAGATCACATGTTCAGCTCCACACACACCAGATCACATGTTCAACTCAACACACACACCAGATCACATGTTCAACTCCACACACGCCAGATCACATGTTCAACTCAACACACACACCAGATCACATGTTCAACTCCACACACGCCAGATCACATGTTCAACTCCACACACACCAGATCACATGTTCAACTCCACACACACCAGATCACATGTTCAGCTCCACACAAACCAGATCAAATGTTCAACTCCACACACACCAGATCACATGTTCAACTCCACACACACCAGATCACATGTTCAACTCCACACACACCAGATCACATGTTCAGCTCCACACACACCAGATCACATGTTTAGCTCCACACACACCAGATCACATGTTCAGAGAGGAGCTCTCTTTATAAACCACAGATTTTAGCTTTAAACAACTACATTCTCACAGGAAAAAGTCTTAAAACTATGTTTTGTGACACAATTCATAGTTTTCACGTGTCGTCATGTTTATAGGAACGCCCACCTGGAGGGCAAAACAAGGCTCTCCTCCATTGCCCGCTAGTCATTTTTACCAGGTTTGTAGTCAGTATTAATGCGGTAAGACAGTGATATTAAAATACCAAATTCAATATACACCTTATTGATGTTGCATACTTTGTACAGGAAATCAGACGAACACAGAATATCAGTGCAACACAAGGTGTTTTCCCCATCCAAACCCATTATAAAGAAAACTCATTGCGTTCATATTCTTGCCTCATCTACTCGCCTGTATATAGTACGCATCGTCAAAAAGGTGTAACCTGAATTTGATTTTTTAATATCACTGTTTTAGTTCATTACAGCACTTTAAGGGTGGGTTCCCTAAGGATTCTTTAGCCTGTCTTCAGTTCACCTCCGTCTGCTGCTTGATCAGCTCTATAACGGTTTTACTGCGTAATTAATCTGTGTTTAAAATGAGGTGGTGCAACAACTCGATTTAAAATAAAACCCATATCAACAAATCCTTTAAACTTTACTTAATTTAATCCTTATTGGTGAAGCTCACCCTGTAGTGTTGTGCACGTTAAGCGTTTTAAAAACGTCCCGCTGTTTTCAGTGATTGAAATACTGTATATGGATCATAAGTGCCCAAAATGTGCATCTTGTTCACATATTTTTGTATTAAGATGGAAATTTGACAGGCTTGTGCTGCCATTCTATGAAGTTCTATGGCGGGTTTGCCCTCCAAGGCTCCGTTAAATTATGCAGGGTTTCTCATCACATCACTTCACCATGTGACAGCAGCGAGCAGGCTCCTGATTGGTTAACGTGGTGCAAATTGACGCCAAAGTTCAGATTTTTCAACTCGGGCGTCAGACGCGAATTCGCCTCAAACGCGCATAACGCGCGTATCGCGCAAGCTTAAAGGGTTAGTTCACCCAAAAATGAAAATTCTGTCATTAATTACTCACCCTCATGTGGTTGGACACCCGTCAGACCTCCGTTCATCTTCAGACACAAATGAAGATATTTTAGTGTAAAGCTGATGGCTGAGAAAGGCTTCAGATAGGCCTCCATTGGCATTCAGTACATTCACACTCCCAAGACCCATAAAAGGCACTTAAAACGTTGTTACAAAGTCCATCTCACCACAGTGACTCTACAATAATTTTACGATGCGACGACAATAGTTTTTATGCGAAAAAAAAATCTAAATAACACCTTTATCCAGCTTGTTCTTGTCTTCCGTGTGTCTCCACGACTCATGCGCGAGAATATGACGCAGATCCGGCGTTCAGACACATGACCCAGAAGAGATTTGTTTACAAGCAGAGGAAGACGCGCGTGTCTAAGCTGTTGAATTCTACATTGATCGTGCTTTAGGTCTCGGCGTAGAGCTCAAAATGGGGTTAAAGTGTGCATTTCATGGATTCCCGAACCCCGGCACTACGTCATATTCTCACGCATGCGTCGTGGAGGCACACACGGAAGACAAGAACAAGTTGAATAAAGTCGTTATTTTGATTTTTTTTTGCGCATAAAAACTATTGTCGTCGCATCATAAAATTATTGTAGAGTCACTGTGGTGAGATGGACTTTGTAACAACGTTTTAAGTGCCTTTTATGGGTCTTGGGAGTGTAAATGTACTGAATGCCAATGGAGGCCTATCTGAAGCCTTTCTCAGCATCAGCTTTACACTAAAATATCTTCATTTGTGTCTGAAGATGAACGGAGGTCTAACGGGTGTCGAACGACATGAGGGTGAGTCATTAATGACAGAATTTTCATTTTTGGGTGAACTAACCCTTTAATTTGCTTCCAATTCGCGCGAACTAGACGCGCAAATGAGGCGGAATTGCAAAACATGTCTATCCATCGACTTGGAACATGGAAATCACTCGTGCCAGAAGCTCTATTCTTGTTCAGTGTGAACGCAGCATTACAAACGTCAACGCACCGGAAGCCATTTAACCAGTGAATGAATGACAGGCCGCGCCTCTCGCTCCTCTGTAACATCGCACAAGGCCAATAAGAGGGTGACATCGCGGAGAAGACTAGTAATTAGATTTACGTTAATCTTGTGTTCAATGTTTGCGGAAATAAATATGGGGGAAGAAAATCGATTCGTGGCCTTTGACAATCGATTTTGAATCGACCACATAAAAAAAAAACGATTAATCGAAAAATCACTGCGTGCGACTTTTCAGTTCCCACTGGATTTCGTCCTCCGCATTTAAGCTTAATAAAGCCTGAACCTCACCGTTAGATTTTCAGTCGTATTTTTTATTCTCCAATGTTGATTTGAATAGCAAACATCTCTTTTAAAGGTTGAGATAAAATACTGTGCAAGCTCAGCCAATCCGCATGTTCAGCGCCCTTGTCCTACCCCCCGAAAGTTCCTGAACTTTAAAAAAGTAATACCTCGCTTTCCCAAAACTGGTTGTAACTGTTATGATCATTTATCAGATGACACAACACACTATAAGGTTGTTTATAAGGCATTAAGAAAACCCTTATAATGCATTATAACAGGCTTCATAGAAAGTGTTGATCTATTGAAGTTATATAATTTCTACCCTGTTGTTTTTTTCAGTGGTAAGATATTGATAGACACTGAGAAGTCTTTATTCTTACATAAGTCGGTTGTGCCGGGGTGCTATAACAGCCCAGCAGTGAGTTGAGCTCATACACACTCACACACATACACACACACACACACACGCTCAGAGCCGCGAGCACAGCCCTGATGGAGAGATTATGACAGAGAGAAGATTAGGCTAATGAAGTCTGAAGCAGTGGCTCAAAATAACTTCTAGTGTCCATCGCAGGGCTGTTCTGTACGGCATATGATATCGCATATGCGTGATAAAATGTTCACGTTAACTTGATCAAAATCAGGAACACAGTGAGTATTTTACAACCTTCATTTCATGTTGTGTTTTTGAGACTTGTGACGTGTTGTCTTGAGCTGCTTTGTCAAATCTTCCACCGCTAAAGCTGCATTCAGAGCATTAACAGACATTCGTTTAGAAAAGATAAGAAAGTTATGTTTTATAAACATTGTGTATGACAAAAAAAAAGACCGTTACATCTGACTATCAACATTTATATTGGATCTTAATATAGTTTACCTTTTAAAGAATTCCTTTCCCACATGAATTCAACAGGTTGTTTACTGTTCAATCATTATTATTATTATTATTTAAGAAAAGCAATTAAAGAAAGATTATTATATAATCCCTGAGATATTGCTCACTTGTCGAGACGGAGCTTCACGATAATGATGTGCTGGCATGAAATAGATAAACGTTCTGATTATTTGTGATTGAAACATTTCTAGTGATGGTTTAATCCAGCCCTGCTGAACCGTCAACAACACCTGCCGGTCCGTGGTTAATGAATATGCCATCACAAAGCTGATTTATGTAATGTGGATGAAAATATTATCCAATATCTGATTGGCTGAGAGCCGTGTGATATTCCCCAGTATCATCACTGGAACTACTGTCATGGCCGATGAGCAAATCAACATCACTTTACAAATACTGCTGCTGTTGTGTCACGAAATATAGTTGAAGAGGTTTTAGTTGAGAATGTAGTTTTTTAGACCTCAAATATTATTGTTATTAATCTATTACTTGTTCAAAAGTGGTAAAAGGCAAAATTAAGTTCCATAACTTTATATCTCGGCTGTATTGATCTTAATCCTGCACTAGAGCCGCTTTTGTGCATTTGACTGAATTGTGTGCGTGTGTTTATTTCCTATTGTCGTTTATAATGGCTATTGTTGATCAATAAAGATTATTTTCTATAAATGATCTGCCGTGTTTGGTGTTGAGAAAGGGTCCATCAGTGATTGTGATATGGACTTCAGTCTCATCTTTACACCACCAGATGCAGCACACACACTCTTTACGAAACAGGGAAGGTTTTTCAGCGCTGACAAAGATATCAGCAGATATTCATACTGATTTTTTAATGGATATGATATTATGGACACGGACCTGAAGAATGAATGCTATATCAGATGCAGGTAATACACTCGTTTAGTCGATCTCTCGCTCATAATAATACTCTACTCATAACACAATAATCTTCACTGAAGCGACAACTTGAGATGTGACTCCGTGGCGGAAGTATTTCTGCACAAAAGAGTGTTTTTAAAGACACTCCATTGTTGTTTCTTGTTTATTTACGCACTTGTGCCATCAACTAATGTATAAACGCAATATCACACTCGTAGCCGTGCGATATCAGTGATTACCTTCGGCCGAATCCCAGCCGTGCTGATATAGAGCGATAACGCACGGCTACGAGTGTGATATTGCTCATTTATCTCCAGTAAATTAAAGCAATTAAAGCAATTAAAGACATAGACATAAAATACATTTCCAACTCAGGTTCACTGGAAAAACGTTCCTCTACCAAAGTTAGAGCTCAAATGCTTTTAATACTTTTCATACAAAATTATGATTTAAAAGGGCAGATTATTGATCAACCCTTTCCCTGCCATTGACGGAAATGTCCGTGTTTTCACTGTTATATGATAGGGGGCGCTATTACACATCTTCTGAAAGTGAACTGGCAGGCGAAGAAGAAGCAGAAACAAGAGATATATGTAGATCGCTATTTCCATTTCACATCTTATTGAAAGAAGGATGTAGCCTATTTTGACGTAGCCTACAGCAGCGCGGCACATTTTTCATGTATTAACGTTGAATATTAAGAGAATAATATTGACGTTAGTGCCAAACAGATGATTAATAGGCCTAATAAAAGGGGTCGCGTATAAGCACAGCGTTGTTCACAATCCTGCTCCACCATTCATAGTTTTCTATTAAACAACACAATTAATCTTAAAACGTTGTTGATGTATATATACTTCACCCTAGGCTGTGTAAAGTGTTTATGGAAAGATATTATATAGTTTGTGCTTTTTTGTTTCCGTTTGTGCAGTTTTTACAGCAAAACACATCGATGCCACTTTTGGCATATGGCGCTTCATCAATAGCGCGAAAACAGAGAGCACGTCTTGCGCTTGAAATGCGCATAAAAGTATGCCAAAAATATAGCGAGTATCATAGTAAACAGTCGGCTATGTCTTAACCCAATGTGGGCATTGGACATGTGAAATACACGTCTATATATTGCATTTGGTCTTAAAGTGACCTCACCTCCTTCAGTCTGTCATTAAAGTTAATCAAAGAACAAAAGAAAAAAAGAACACCCACTGACTTTTGGAGCTAGTTTCAACATGCATTTATCTATATGTATGTTTGATTATTATATTTCTGTACCTGAATACTGTTAGACCTGAACCTTCAAGCACTTAATTCTTAGCACTGTTCTCACTTTATGGCTGACTGTTCACTTGTATTCAATAATGTTTTACATTGATGTACTAGCCTACTTGTAGTTTATGCTGTGGAATATCCATTGGAATCAAGAATTGTGAAATTTCGACAATTTTGGTTGCTTATTTATTATAATACACCCCATGTATAAAAGTCTAGTTCCGCCAGTGGTTGATGGACTCCATCTACTCCATCTGTGTTTGATCATCGCTCTGAATGTTACGAGATTTTCAGTTTCTGAGATTTTCTGCTTCAGTGGACGGGGCTTTCCTTAATATTCATGTATGCAAAATCTCATAACACCGGGTGAAGTCTTTGACAAAAACATGATTTCTCAGCTTATTGCTCAAAATGAAACTTACCCACATTCAAGTGTTGATCAAATAAGAATGCATGAAGCTAGAATAAAATTGTTTAAATTGGTTTTTTAATTGTTTAAAAACATAGGCTCTGTTCTTTCTATTGATATATTGCTTGTTCAGATATTCATACAACAAAACATTCTGGCCATAAATATTTTGCGTAAATGATCAAAAATGCTGGTGGTGGCTGGCAACCTTTTTTTAGAAACGCTGGCTGGGAAAGAGTTAATAAAGACTTATTTTTGCGCAGTTCCTTGCACAATACTGTATTATGACCTTGAAACACACGTTGAGGCATTACAGAAGCAGCTCTATATGAGTGTGTGTGTGTTTTGTGGCGTAGTAAACGCGCTCAGCATCTCAGCTGATACAGTCGTGATGTGAAGCGCTCGGTACGAGTCCCGATAAAAGAGCTCAAAGACTTGAAGAAACAGCTAAAATGGCATGTTGCTTCAAAAAATGTGTTTTTATGTCACGTTTGCTTTTGTTAACACTATCGGGTGTGTTTAAGCTTTAGTGGTGTGTTATTTTCAAACTCGATAAAGCATTAACCACTCAATCCAGAACTGCTGTGATACGTACAACCACCAATGTAATAAAACATTCCCAGACTCACGTTTATCTTCGGATAAAACCGATCACGCATTTAGCGCCACCCACTGGACATTTTACTTTGAAACATCATAACTCAACATATCATTGTGCAGAAATATCCCCACAGGTACGTTTCAACAATGAGCCGGGGTTGTGCATTTCCCTACAGCTGGAGAAAAATGAATGCTTTCACTGGAGGGTTTTTGGTCAAAAGCATGAGTGCATGTGCAGATTTGTATGGTTTGTTATTGGTCATAATCAGTGACATTACTAGGGTAGCCACCTTCAGTGTGGCAAAATAAGGGACACCCATTCAAAAAAAAAAAATTGCATAAAGGACAGAAATAAAGAATGCGTCATGAAATGATTATTTCAACATTGACAACTTGACAGTTCAATAATAAACCATAAGAAAACATCAAATATGTGAACTTGCAACAGAACACATTTTATATTATTTTACATTTGATTTTATTCTATTATTATTAAAAAAAAACTCTTTAGTAGCCTATTTGGTGCACTTTAAAGGGATAGTTCACCCAAAATGAAAATTCTGTCATCATTTACTCGCCCTCATGATGTCCAAACCTGTATGAGTTTCTTTGTTCCATTGACTTCCATAGTAATCTTCCAATGTGTTCAACATAACAAAGAAATGTAAACATGTTTGGAACAACTTGAGGGTGAGTAAATAATGACAGAATGTACATTTTTGGGTGAACTGTCCCTTTAAGCAGTCCTTCTGAACCAGTAATCACTTTTTTGAATTTCATTTTTTATCAATTTACTTAAATTATGACTATATTATCATGTAATTATTTGTCCCGTTTTTATCTAAATATTATCTATAAACTTTATGTGAAAGCATTATTTATTATCTATGATTAATATAGCCTAGCTTAATTATACATTAATAATAACATTTATTAGGCTATAATCTATTAATTAACCTGTCCCAAAAAAATTATAATTCTGTCTGCCAAGCTCTGATAATGTATGGAATATTACATTAATATATTATCCATTAAAAAAACTATAGGCCTATACCTTTAGAAGCACGGATGTGTGTGTCAGCGCTGCTGCTTTAAGTCTGAAATGCGACTGAAATGCTTCTCTAAAGTGTGCAGTTGGCCTGAGGTTCATCATGAGTTACTGGACAGACCCATTGATACCTTTTTAATATTCAGCTCTACATCTGGAGATCCTCTTGCGTTCAAACAGTGGATGCGACGCGAGCTCGACATGTTTTTATAAAACCGCGCAATTTTATTGCGCATGTTCTCGAGACTCAACAACAGAGGTGGACAGTAACTAAGCACATTTACTTGAGTTCTGTACTTAAGTACACTTTTTGAGTATCTGTACTTTCCTTGAGTAGTATTGTTTCTGGAAACGTATGACTTTTACTTCACTACATTTGAAAGACAAATATCATACTTTTTACTCCACTACATTTCTATCAAGGCCCTCGAAGTAGAAAGCCGTAGCCACTTTGAAAGACAGTGGATGATTTTTCTTCTTTAAAACGGGATTCGTTTTTTTTTTTCAGACAGCCTATCAGTAATCACTCTTGTAGGATCACATGAAGTTCAATGATTTCCAAGTATTTTTTGAACACCAATCAATTGATGGCAAAATAGAAGGCGGCAGTTCCCAGACGCAGTGCTCGCAACCATGGTCATACTTAAAAGTTAAAATTCAGAAGCGCAGACGTGGATAAGTCTGAAAAAGTGCGACGACATGAAAGTGCACAGAAAGCTGCCTCTCAGACGCCAGACCACAAGTACTGAATTTTAGTCTATTGAATCTACTAAAATCTTATTGTAGTCAATTAAAACTAGACTAAAACTAAAACAATTCAGATGCCTAAAATGTTGTAGTCAAAAGACTATGACTAAAACTAAATCAAAATTTGCTGTGGTATAAAGTATGGCCATAGCCTTATGGATACAGCGCTGACACATAGCGTTCCACAATGATGTTAGTTAGCATGCACAAACGACGTAGTTGGACTAATAATGTTAACTGAAGTCCTTTCAGAAATATGTTTTTACATAATTCTGTCAAATAAACACAATGTAGAAACCTTTCTTTTCTAGTATGATTTTGACTTTGATAAGAGCTTTGTAACTTTTAAACAAGTATTTAAATTAGTTCAAGGTATGCTAGCATGTCAGATGGAGCATGACCGGCTTAAACCACCATGATGGAACAGCGCATTCATAAAACAATGCAACAATAATAAAATAATGCGTTTACTTTTACTTTTGATACTTAAGTACTTTTAAAAGCAAGTACTTCTGTACTTTTACTTAGGTAAAAATCTATCTTTACAACTTTCACTTGTAATGGAGTAATATTTAACCAATAGTACTTTTACTTTTACTCAAGTAATAGAGTTGTGTAGTTTGTCCACCTCTGCTCAACAAGCCACTAAAACGCAATCACGCACAAATGAGCTCCTGTACTACTTATTGTGAAATTGATTTCTTTATATTTGCTATCAGTATTCTCCACACTGCAAAATCCGTATGTGTTTATTGAACTATGTGTGGACCTATGTAAAATACGGGACGGGTGGCAACCCTAGACATTACACATGATTAATTTCAATGGTTCCTTCCCGTAGGATGCGGTGAAATCGTGATGATGAGTGAAGCTGCGGTGGTGCGGAAGGCTCAGGCCCAGTCGACGGCCAGCGGTCACACTCAGATGACCTCCCGGCAGCCGTACATCACTGAGCCGTCCGCCTCCAAACGTGTGTGCTTCTATAAAAGCGGCGATGCCCAGTTCAGCGGCCTGCCTGTGGTCATCAACAGCCGCACCTTTAAAACCTTTGAGGCTCTCTTGGACAGCCTTTCCAAGCGTGTGCCGCTTCCGTTCGGAGTGCGCACCATCACAACTCCCCGCGGTCATACGGCGGTGCGGTCCCTCGACCAGCTACATCACGGACACTCCTACATTTGCTCCGATCGCCGAACTGTCAAACCCATTGACCTGGAGCGAGCGCGCCGGAAACCGCCGCCCTGGTATCACGCCCGCCCTCTCACTGCCCGCCGCATGGCCTGGTACACACACACCCCTGCTCAACATGGAGCCTTCAGCATCAGACGCAATGAGCGGGTCCTGCTGCATACGCCAAAACGGCTAGTGCTTTTCCGCAACGGCGAGCCGGAGGTGAAGCACACACTGACCCTACAGAGAAGAACTACATACTCCTTCGAAGCGCTGCTAGATCACATGTCAGAGGTCATGCACTTCCCTGTACTCAAGTTACACACTCCTGACGGAAGACGGGTAAGGGTCTTATTTTTCATTTTAATTTGAACTCCAAACTGTTTCCTGCAGGGCTCTGAACCGGTTCAAGGAACGAAAACGAAAACCGGAAACGAACGAAATTTTAAGAGGAACAAAAACGAAAACGAAATCAAAATCAATTTGAATCGTTCTGAACAGAAACGTTAATTTGAAATGACCATTAACCGGTTAATAACGTCTCTTATTATTAAAATATCGTTCTCTTTAATATTTTAATTTGGCAGTGACAAATAATGAATAGATTAGTCCAGCATGTGATGTGACGGATCAAGCGTGAGTGAAATGTCATCTATGAATCTACCGGTAACGCAAGTCAGTGTGAGCGCGCATTTACACGCCTCAAGTTCATTTCTTTCCCCGCTGAGGTCATCAATGAAAGTGCAGGTATTGGAGGACATTATTTTCGTATGTTTAAATAAGCAGTACGGACTTTAAGCTCAAATAGTCTGATTTAGGCTAGTTTGTGGATTTCGTTTAAGCCTATCCAAGCAGGCTACTAGCATCTAGCAAACATTTGTCCTATAGTCTTTCAGATTGCCAATACAGGACAGCTCAATGTTTTCTATATAGACGGTTGATGCTTCGTATTAAATGGTATGTTATATTGCATTAAATGATCAAGCTTTATTAGCTGACTGAGTTTGATTATGGGATGCAAGGACGTGTTGCGCAGCGTTTGCTTTGAAATTACCAGCATTAAAAGAGCAATGGTTATCCAGTTTATTTATTCTTTATTCATGCAATTTTTAGTCGTGTTGAAAAAAAAGTTATGTACAAAGAATGTTATCACTCTTCTGAAAAGAATAGGCATAGAGGGCTTCTTTCCGCTCCATTAAAACAGGTCAATATTTGTCTTTGTAATTAATGCATGTATTTCTGTTGTGGTTTTAAAAATGTTATGAAATAAATATTCAAGTTTAATTATCATGCGTTATATTATTATTGAGTGAAAATAAGTCTTTATTTATACATATTTGTTTGTTTGGCTAAATTAAATAAAAATAACATTATTAACCGTTATTTTTTCAAATCAAACCGTTTTCAGAACAGTAATGTTTAATGAGGAACGCAAAAACGGAAACGTTAAAATATCGATTCTGCTCGGAGTGAACCGATTGATATTTTTTTCCGTTTTTAAGCCCTGGTTTCCCGACAGGTTTCCCAAACACCCCTTTCCCCTTATTCTCTATAAACTTGCATTATTACTGAATGTAAAACAGGACGAGACTAGCCTGGATGCCAGCCGAACTTAGTCCCGCCCACAACATTTGACGGGGAAGTTCGGTCTGGACTTGATCTGTTGGGGAGCAATTATGCCTGAACAGAAACTGTTCGGACCAATGAAATTGTCAGGGCGGGCTTTAGACGATGATGGACAGATGATAAACAGTAACGTAACCATCCGCGTCACCAAAGGCGTTTGGGTTGAATTCGTTCTAATCCTAAACAGAGAACTTGTTCGTATATGCGTTCACCTTTACTATTTCTCTCAGAAATGATGATGGTGTTGGGAAGTACTCTGTGTATCCTTAAATTCTTTTTCACAACACCGACGAAGATCGTTAAGATTTTACTTATTCCAGCGTGCGGGCAGACAGGGTTGGCAGGTTTTCACAACAAAACCCTAACAATTGCTTCTCAAAACTAGCCCAAAACAAGCCCAATAGCTTTCCGGGGGGGTTCTCCGGAAATCAATGGCATTTGGGGGGTAAAATATGTGTTATTTTGGCAGGGCTGCCTGCTGAAATTCGCATTCCTAGATCTGAATATCACATTATTGGGGTCGCTTCAACCCGCGGACTTAGCAACACTGTGTGCAGTCGAGTTCTGTTGACATTTGACAACTAACGTTATGCGTCGCTCCGTTGCTCTGATAGGTTGTAGGTCTATCCAATTGAGGTCTTTCCTGGTTCGGTTGAAACACACCCCATAATCACAGCCCAATGGTGCAGATCAGACTCATATTCTGACTAGAATTGAGTATGACAACGTCAGGCTAGGACGAGACTCCAATGCACACTTGTTTTGACATCGAAACTGTGATCCATTTCCAGTGTTTTATTTGATTAGAGTGGTGACCATGTCAGTTGTGGATCTGGTGTGAGTAAGCCGACCCAGTGAGCATAAATAGCATTTACAGAACGAGGAAGACCTGCTGCCTGGTCACACTAAGCCTCTTTACTCCTTCATCCTATTATACTCCACTGCACTCTGGGATAGAACACAGAAGGGAATCAGAGGCATGGCATATAGACCACCAAACCTGAAGTGTTCTGTAGAAAAAGTGCACATTCAATCAAGTAATCTAGATGTATATACATCGATCTGGCATAACATAATGAGCACTGACAAGTGAAGTAAGTAACACTGATGATCCCTGTTAGTGGGTGGGATATATTAGGCAGCAAGTGAACATTAAGTCCTCAGAGTTGATGTGTTAGAAGCAGGAAAAATGGGCAAGCATAAGGATTTGAGCGAGTTTGACAAGGGCCAGATTGCGACGGCTAGACGAGGCAGTGATGCTTTGGGCAATGTTCTGCTGGAAACCTTGGAATACCACCTATTCCCTGGTGTCTGTGGCTCTTTCAGGAGATAATGCGCTTGCCACAAAGCAAAAATGGCTCAGGAATGATTTGAGGAGCACAACAATAAGTTTGAGGTGTTGACCTGGCCTCCAAATTCCCCAGAGGACCAACACAGTATTAAGTCATAATGTTATGCCTGATTGGTGTATATTCTCAACACTTGGTCGGGACCCCTCAGCGTCAATTGTTAACGCCCTTTAGAATGAGAAACCTTTGGCCACATACACAGAAACGTGTCGTCATGATGGCATTATATATTGGGGTATAATCTTGCCATTATCACAAATATGCTGGGATGTGATTTTCAATTTAATTGGTCAGCATAATTGTATTTACATTTTTTTTATTTACACTATTCAGAAATGTTTGAGCACGTAATCCAACCCCTACCCCCTAAACCTAAGCATGTGTGCCTTATATAACATAAATCACAGGATATAACAGGCAGACACGACTACAGTCGCAATTTAGAGGCGAAACAATTGATTTGTGTGGAACAGACCCAAAAACGATCACCATGAAGCTCAGATCCTGTGCACACTCAAACATTAGCTACATCCCAATGCAGATTCTGCATCCTTCCAAGGCAACAAGAGCCATCCTCCGTAGGCTAGACCGTCCCTCGCTTTCCATCGCAGACTTCGAAGGATGCAGCCTCTGAATTGGGACACAGATATTGCCACCAGAAGAAGCGTTACATCGACTTTGATTGTGAAATACCATTGGTTCTTGTGTGTCTCATGACCGATTGGGTCATTCTAAAGTTCGATGTATTTTGTAAATGAGATATGACCGCGTGCGTTCATGTAGTGGGATCATTTTCAGTGATTAAAGGGTAACTAAACCCCTGCTCAGAGCTTAACTCCACCCACTGGCAAATTTTGAAAAATGCTGGAAAAGTGGGCAGAGCCCGGCGGACACAGAGGGGATGAACCGAGGGCGGGGCTGAGCGGAGGGCGTGCACCTGAGACCCGCGGGACGGATTGATTGACAGCTGTCTAACTCGCGAGTCGCCGAGATGGAGAATGACTGGAGTGACGCCAGCTTTGCAACAGAGCGGTCATTCTCCTACCTTCACCTGAATTGGAGGAGGGTGGATTGTCTGTAGACACAGACCCAGAGCCTTATCAATGCGAGCCGCTGCTCAAACTGCTAGTGAAGCAGCAGTGCAAGAGAACTGGCCTAATCTATGAACAGTCAAATCATTATACTGAATGCCACTAAAAATAGATCAGATATCTGATATACATACGATTTTCATTCAAATTAACTGAATCAATAAGCAGCGCAGGACCAATAAGTTCAGACCTAAAAGCTAGATTTCCTCAAATAGTTAGACACGCCAGCACGTTACGGTATTGTTGCTCGTTACCGCGGCAACCACTTGCGTGTCAGGGTTTGAAAGCGCGTCTCATGTATGAAACTTACCTGTACACATGACGGGCGGCAATAATATGGCAAGAAAAGCCTGACGTGTACTGGCAACTTCATTATTTAACCGTATTTTCTTCATTACAATGTTAAAGCAAGTGTCAAGTCAGTTTCATTCATAATGTTTCTACCTCATGTAACATGAGAGTTCATACTGGAGTGAAGCCGTTCGCATCGTGTGATTGGGGGAAACATTTCTGAGGGCGTGGTGAGCTCGTGCCAGGGGCGTGGCAGTGCCATCCTACGTCACGATGACACACAACGTCCAATTGGAAAACTCAACTGCAGTAGCCACCGTTCAACCTTAAGAGGGCAGCACTTTGGCGTTTTTACACCATATTTTATAGAATTAAAACACTTTATACTCAAATGTCAAAACATTTACTCGAATCAATGAACAGCATTAATAAAGCCCCAGTATTACAGATCATTAACTAAAAAAAGTTGGTTTAGGGTTTAGTTACCCTTTAAAACCTTCCACTCTGTTCTTCATATAATGATATAATGGCTTATTTTTGCAATATTTTGGGTATTTTTGCAATAAATACCCGTGACTGTACTTTTATTGGTCTGTTGCGTGTTTTATGTTGTTGAGAAGTGGGGGGTTTAGGGTAGGGGTACTCCAAAATATCTACTACTTTTACAAAGGCAAAGTATTATGCGTCTTGGTCTGATGCATGTGGCAAACAACTGAAAGCAATGGAGTACCTGCACATCGGGAAAAGTGGGGTCCTGACCAAGCGTCAAAATTTGACGGGTTGAGGGTGTTGATAATCTCTTTATGAATCCATATGGGCCTTAGTTTGCCCAATAATTTAGTGTGTCACATCCTAACAGCTAAAAACATTTCAGTTTCACATACACATGGCAATGTTAAAAATTACAACAAGAAATATCTTGGTTAGGTAATCCTGATTCCCTAAATAGAGAACACAATTTCTGCAGCTGATGCTACAAGAACACCTTCCAGGTGTGAGGATTACCTGAAGTCTTATAGAATCACTCCAATACATCACCTACTGTCTATAAGTGTGTGCTTTAAACAAGCTATAAAGGGAGTTTGGCTGAGATAAATAGCGCCTACTCAACCTGAGACAATTACAACATACAAATCCCAGCAATCAATAGCCGTCATTTCACCGTCTCGGTTAACTATAGACCCGATACAGTCCGGCTATGAGTAACCCACTTATAGCCAAAATAACCTTAAATTTGGTTACATGTCGTTTTTGCCAAAAAAAACTTGTGAGATGTATGATATTTCATCATGTAAGCAAAGTCAACGGTGATTACAAGGTGTTTGGTTTCCTTGAAATTGATGACTAGTCCATCCCTGGGATATGGTTAGACATCTATTACATTTTCATTTACAACCCACATTTTGCCTTGTTTTAGCCTAGATGTCAGGGCTGTGTTTGGACAGCTATTAGACGTCTTTTAAACGCAACATTGCCAGCTGGGATCATATAAGGGGCTTTCACAGTGGGAAGTTATAGGAACTATCCACCTGGGTGGGTCCCCGAGCACTATATTTTCCCCTAGGGCCATTTTCCTGGTTGCATTTGCACCACCAGTAGAAAACTCTGAATTAACGTAAGCCGATAGCCACGTCATTTAAGAGCGGCATTCAACAACGTAAACTGGAAGATGCCATGGTGGCTTGAGAAGTGCCTGGACTTGACGTCTATAGCAATGTTTGTGGAGTTAGTATATGTAGACTGTGTTTTACACATGCTGATGTTTCGTATTAGCCTGACGTCGTCATACTCAATTCTAGTCAGAATATGAGTCTGATCTGCTCCGTTGGGCTGTGATTATGTGATTATGATTATGATTATTACTTACCAACACGATCATCATTTCTGAGAGAAATAGTAAAGGTGAACGCATATACGAACAAGTTCTCCGTGAAGGATTAGAACAAACTCAACCCAAGCGCATTTGATGACGTGGATGATTACGTTACTGTTGATCATCTGTCCATCATCGTCTAAAGCCCGCCCTGACAATTTCATTGGTCCGAACAGTTTCTGTTCGGGAATAATTACTTCTCTACCGATCAAGTCCAGACCGAACTGCCCGAGTAAAAATGTTGTGGGCGGGGCTAAGTTCGGCTGGCATCCAGGCTAGTTTCGTATGGCATGGGCTCGGGATGTACCTATAGTTCTGGGTTAGACCCTACTTTAAAGTAGGAGCTAATTTAGTCCCCTCAAAAGGCATTCCTATAACTAAAATCGTTCCCATATCCTGCGATGCAAAGACGCCAAAAAGGGGGCACTCCTAATAATAGTTATAAGAACTTTGAAAACGTTCCTCCGGTGCCCCTATAACTCCACCTCTACCAACCTTTGTAACAAGCATGATAAACACATATAACATCTAACCCTGAATAAAACCTAAGAAGCAGAAGAAGGTGCCATGTGTTGCATATAATCTCTTACACGGTTCTCTTAGGGAAACATTGAAGTGTTTCACGACAGCGATCCTGGATTCACGTTATTAAGTCTTGTTGCCATAGATACGCAAAACACTAACACTAATGCTGCGTTCACACCAAACGTGAATAGAGCGGCGAATTCACGTCTAGTTTGACTCTTGAACTTTGAATGCATTTGTGCATCCAAAGCGAGATGGACAGGCGTATAAAGCAAGAGTTTGGAGCGAAATTGATGCGTGTCCTTTTGCGCTTTTCATAGTGGTTGTGCGGCCGCGAAATTGAAGAATACTACTGTTATTGTGTCACGAAATGTAGTTTTAAGAGTTGTTCAGTCGAGAATGTTGTTTAAAGCTCAAATCTGTGGTTTATTTGTAAAGATAGCGCCTATTTAAAAATGTTGTGAGATCGCGGCTGGAACAGCCTCACCTCGGCTAGTCCTCCAGACTTTTGCCGCTGGTAAACAAGAAATGTTTAAATTCACAATATATATCGTTCGGTTCTATTATATGAAACATATAAGTTAAAAGACATTAATGACTTGTTATAATGTCACTTCTTTAATTATGTGAGTTTTTCTTCATCTCATTCAGAAATGTACTGCAAGTCTTCAGTGTCACAGTGGTTGCGATGTGTGATGGTCAAACTGGTATTCTTGCAACAATTTTTCATCGCTAAGATGGTCCAAAGGGTTTTCCCTATCCCTAAAAATTCCTCTTGGCACATAATGATCTTCAGCTGGTTCCATAAATTCAGCCATGTCGTCTTATTTTTGTCCGCGTTACTCTTAAGGTTACGATTTCCAAACCTTAAGTTATACTTAGGGAAATGACCATTTTTAAGGGATTACTTAAGTGAAAAAAGCATTTAAGGGGAAACATTTAAGTAACACTTAAGGGTTTTTTTCAGCAACACCCTTAGGTTTAAGGGAAACATAAGAACCAACTTAAGGGAAAATTACATTTAAGGTGCTTTATGCAACCGGGCACAGGTGTTAGAATTTACATTTCTCTATAAAATCTCTATAAGTCATTCCAAACCTGACGACTTTCTTCTTGAACAGTTTTTGACCATATAATGAGTCTAAAAACGACATTGGACCCCACTGACCTTTATTAAAGCCACACTCTGCTTGAATTTGACTTTGTTAATAACTCTCAACTTCAATAAATTATCTAAAGAAGTGACTACTACACTAATGTTTTACCTCTGCTTTGTTGACACATGATACAGATGTTTTCCCATTGTCATAGGTGGACGGGCTTCCTGCATTGATCTTATGCTCTGGGGTATTGGTGGCCGCTGGCCGAGAACCCTTCAAAAAAAGCAACTATGATGTCCAGAAGTCATCTCCACCAACGTGGCTACCAGCTAAAAGACTGGGACGGCAGCGTCCAACAACCAGTAAGTTGATTTTACTTTTATTCTAGTACAGAGCTCAACTGCTATAATAATGAGGAAAAATACCTTTGCATATATTCAATACTTTAAAACATGTCTTACATGTTACACTGCATGTCAAGATAATCTATTACTGAGACTGTCTTGAAGCAAGTGCTGAGGCGTTCATATCTACTGTAATACCTACAGTGACCTACATTCTTCAATATGGATTATAGCGTATATGCTCTCTCTCTAATCTGTGTTCCTATTTTTCTCACTTGCATTGCTGTCCTGACTTCAAACAACTCTACATCTGTCTACAACATTCTGAAGGAAAAAAGAAATCCCACAACACCAAATCCTTTCCCTTCTCCCTATCTTCTGAACGCTACATTGTGAATCAAATACAAAGCAGTTTGCCCGGAAGTGTGAGTGATTTTCCAAGCAACCCAAATGGCTCGGTGGAAGCAGCTCCCAGACATCATCTTGAGTCAGTTTGTGAAACAGAAATAATCACCAGTCTGGATGGCGAGAGAGAGGACGACACACAAATGCCCCCTGATGATGACATTGAGAAATCCTTTCGAGTCAATCAAGATGGAAGTATGACAGTAGAAATGAAGGTACGCCTCACTATTAAAGAGGAGGAAACGATACATTGGACCACCACAGTCAGTCGTTCCAATGTGTGCAATCAATTTATAGCAGTTCCCTGTCCTGACCTGGATGCTAATTTACCGGACAACTTACCCCCTCAAAATGATACTCTTCCCATAGAGGTCAACGAGAGTGACCCCAATGAAAGCAGCCGTTCCTGCCCTGAGGAAGGGCTCAATGGAGGTGAGATCAATGGAGGTGCAGCAAGCATGGAGTTAGAGCGGATTTCTTGCCCCCACTTGCACAAACAAGGATCCACCGAGAGCATCAGTGATACAGAAATTCATACAAACTCTTCATACTCTTACATGGAAGATCTGGACAATGGGGAAGCGAAGAAGAACCACCCTGTTCCCAAGCCTCGGTGTACTCTGCCCCCTGATACGAACACCACCACACAGATAAAGTCCAGTGACTACAGATCTTTAGAGGTCCTCCAGTTCCAGGACAATCAGAACAAGACATTGCTACACGTCTATGAAGAGCAGACTTGTCAAGAGAACTTCACAGGCAATACCCAACATGGCTATATAGCATCTTCTGCAGTATCCTCAGATAAAACGTTCCAGTCCTTTAATGAAGATATGAAATCAGAGCCCTTGGCAACTATCAGATGTCAGTCAATTGGGAAACAAGATATACTCTCCCCAATGTCTAAACCATATGCTTCCACCTACAAAACAAGCTCCTCCTCAACACAAAGGGCATCCTCAGAAGCCTCCATATCTAGAGCAGTTCTTACTGTTGATACAACCACAAAGAGGAAGTCAGTGAGAGTAATAGTGAAAAAGAATCACTTGTTTAAGTCTGCTAATACAGCGCGAAAGCAGAGAGATAAAAAAGATGACATCTTGAAAGAAATAAAGAAAATAAGAGCTGATATATTGAGCCAGAAAGGAGCTATGAAACAATTTAGAGCAAAAGCTGCTCAAAAACTACTGAAAAGGAGAAATAATAGTGAAAGTGGACTAAAGGCTCAAACAGAATGTGTCCAACGGGCAACAGACGAACCGAGCCTACTATTGGTTGAAAAAGAACAAAAAAACATACAAGTGCAAGCTGATAGTTACACTCTGCCAAAGGAAAACGTGCATAATAAAGGCACAATGACACGGCAAACATCAGAATATGTCGAACTGTGGCTACAATCTCAACCGACCCCAGTGCACTCCTGTTTAGAAGCTATACCCAAAAATAACACAATGGCAAAAGCATCACTGTTCAATTACCAATCTAAGACAGTACAACCATCAACAAAGGACACATTTGATGAGAAGGGGATCCATGTACATTCGCCAAACACCAAAAAGAAAGACAAACAGAGTGATCACTCAACAAAAACAATTGGAAATCAAAAGATTTCAGAGCTAATAAGTAAGACGTACTCGTATGACACAGAAACTACTTTGAGGAGGACCCTTGAAACCCAAACAAAGCCTCTAACAGAACTGATAGATATGCAAGCACAAAGGTTCTACACTGTTAAAATGGCTGTAAGACCCGATATGAAGCCAGTACTTGATCAGCTTTGCTGTTCCATTCAGTCACTTCGTGAGATCACACAACACAAGCGGTCATTATGTTTGAAAACGTCCAAATCTCTGCCAGATTTTTCTTTGTACTTGGCATCTACGTTTAGCTCTTCCTCTTGGGTACTCCTTGCCTTTCTTTCTATCATGACTTTAAAGGATGGCTTAAGCCATTTAAATACATGTTGTCAGACTGAGACCAACCTAAGCAGTTCTGAGGCAATGCTCATGGTCCAGTCTCTAAAGGAGCTGGCAGTAATAGAGGATGCAGAGCATCTGAGGATAAGTCTATCTGACCTCTACAACTCAGCATCTGATCAGCTGCTTCAGAACTGGAAGGGCTTCCAAGTACTGAGCAATAAAGCAAGAAGTAGCAATGCCACAGCAGACACCATTGGGAGAGAGTCCCATCAGAGTTCAGAGGAGGAAGAACATTCTATCCAAGTGCTGATGGAACATCTAGGCGTTCCAGAAAGGGTCAGAGAGGAGCTGGCAGCCCTCAACCATGTAGATGTAGAGTACATGGAAGATACTGACAAAGCTAGCGATTCCCTCCCAGAGATGAAAATGAATGGCTTTTCAGAGCACCGAACTAAAGAGCACATGGCTAGTTTCTCAGAGTTTGTGCTGGAAGATTACGTGAGCATCTACGTTAACTCAGTTATTGATAAAGCTATAAATGCACACCTTAAGAATAGTGACCATTTACAGGTTTTCACAGCAGGCTCACGGGCAAGACCTGATATGGACAATCTTGGTATCGCTGATAAATACCAAAAGGATTCGAGAAATGAGAACTTTTACAACATTGAGGGAACTTTTCAGGGTGAGGCAATACCTGACTCCGATATCTGCGAGGATATGTCCTCTAGTGAATCTAGCTTTGGGGCAGAAATGTGCCAAGAGATGGGGTTAAAGAGAACAGAATTGCAAGGAACGGAGAAAGTAAGACAGAGGCAACAAGAAGAAACTGTGAAGAAACATCAGGAAAATGAAGAGAGACAATGGGAAATTGATGAGGGAAGAGGTACATGGGAAGAACATAGTTCTGAGGTAGAGAAGACGTTAAAAAAAGAAGAGGACATGGGAAAAATGGTAAACGAGAGAGTAAAAGACGTAGACACTGCTGACGAGTCACTTGTTACAGGAACTGTTGAATCAAATCAAGACTTGTGTATGGAAAGTGGGACTTATTCAGAAGAGGAACATGTGATCCTAGAAGCGTCAGAATGCTACACCGTCTACCAGGAAGACTTTGAGGAGATGTCTGAGGAAGCCACTGAGTGTGAAGGAGATCAGATTAGTTTTAAGGAAGAAAGAGCAAGCACTATTGCAGAACTTATCAGCACTCTACAAGAGCAGGACAAGTCAGTGAGACCTTATAATACAGCACAGACATTTGGCGAACAGAACCACATCAATAAACCAAATCTAGAGGCATCAAAGATCACCAAAGACACAGATAGGGCATCAATGGATTCTGTCTCATCATCATTGGCATTCAGCTATGATTCCAAAAACAGTGCTTTGGCGAAAGATTCAGAGGGACACATTCAGACCAACAGAGTGAAATCCATCCGAGACATGTTTCTGGCCAAGAACACTACAGATATACAGCCGAGCAGCCCAAGTTCTGATTCCGCAGAATACCAGAAAAGAGAAGAACACCAATCCTCAACATCCACAGAGGAATCGAGAGAAGAGAAAGATCCATGCAGGTTGTCCATTGCCAAGGGTTATGTAAAAAGAACTATTGAGCGGCTTTATGGGCAAGACTCTAAAGGACCAACTTCTGAGGAGAACAGAAAAGAGAAAAAGAAAAGAGAAGGCCCTAAAGGTACAATTGCCCCAATGCTGCCCTCCATCAATGAGTCTCACATCAAAGCCATCCCAGATTTGTCATACTTTAATGCCACAAGCACCAGCTTCAATGAGCCAACACATTGCGTCGCTCTGAATGCCAGGGTGGGACCAAAGGATGCAGTCCTCATTGATAAGGGTCGCTGGTTATGTAGGGAAAACCAAACAAGTCTGAAATCTTGTCCAGAGAATGAAGACACCTCTACGCATGTAAAGGAGAAAATTGGTTTGTCTGAATCAGAGCAGGATTCTGGCAAAGAGGATATTCCATATTCCCTATTCGGCCATTCTCCTATAATGCCTGATCCGTCTTTCACGGAGCAAAGGGAAAACACAGGGAGGACGTTCACTTACTTTCACCTTCCAAATGCCAATGATTCCGAGGTACAGCCAGATGAGCAAAAAACGGACACTCCAGAGAACACGGTTAGCCCTTATACAGAGCCTCCTAAATGTTGGGCTGAAAAACACAGCATTGTAACTGTCTTCACATCACCGACTAATAAGGTGCATCCACTGATAGACACTACACCTCCAGTAGTTACCCAGCCAACTAAAGGACAAGGCGCTGAAGTCACGAGACGCTCTGCAGAACCTGATGCACTGGAGATTCTGTACATGTTTTGTGGACAACACTGCCCCATTCTCTAAACTCGCTTCGGATTGTGAAATAACTCATTTACACAAAATCCACCTTATAGTCCTGACCAGAGGTGGACTGTAACTAAGTAAATTTACTTGAGTCCTGTACTTAAGTACACTTTTTGAGTATCTGTACTTTACTTGAGTATATTTTTTTTTTCAGGAAACTTATGACTTTTACTATATTTGAAAGACAAATATTGTACTTTTTACTCCACTACATTTCTATCAAGGTCCTCAAAGTCGAAAGTCGTTTCTGTAGCAGCTTTGAAAGTCAGTGGATCAGTGGATGTGTTTTTCTTCTTTAAAAGATTTTTTTTTTTTTTGCAGACAGCCTATCAGTAATCACTCTTGTAGGGTCATGTGAAGTTTCCCAAACATTTTTGAACACTGATCAGTTTATAGCAAAATGGAAGAAGACGGTTCCTCGGCACAGTGTCTGCACCCATGGCCATACTTAGAAAGTGTGTTTCAGTTTTCTGAAAATATTAAAGATTAGTTTAGTTGGCATACACTTGACACGTCTCATAAAATGTTAAAAAATTTAAATGTCTGGGAGAAAGAGAAGAGTAAACAGTTGGGAGAATATCGGATGTGTATCAGAATATTGGATCTGTGCATTTGGCCTTAAAGTGACATCAGCTTTGTAAAGAGCTTTGAAATTTTTATTCAAGTATTGAAATTAGCTTAAGGTAGTCGTATGCTAGCATGTCTGATGGAGCATCACTGACTGGCTTAAACCACCATGATGGCATAATGTGCATTTATACAGAAATGCAACAATAATAAAAAAATGCATTGACATAAAATAGGAAATTTACTTTTGATACTTAAGTACTTTTAAAAACAAATAATTCTGTACTTTTACTTAAGTAAAAATCTGTTTTTAGAAATTTCACTTGTAACGGAGTAATATTTGACCAGTAGTACTTTTACTTTTACTCAAGTAATAGAGTTGTGTACTTTGTCCACCTTATAGTCCTGACCTTGACATTGGCAATGGCCACCAACATGAACCCCAACTGAGACTGGCTTTGGGCAAACTTTCATGTTCCTTAAAGAATTTGTCAAACAAAGTTTGGTGGGCATAAGATGTCTGTGACATCTCTTACGGCTGCTTGTGAAGGCAAGTCTCAACCGGTAAAAGTTGGCTACTTTCAATAAAAGTACATGTTAGGAATACTTTCAGCTGTGTTGCTACGTGTCAATGGTAAGCAATTGAGTAGCTAACACTGTCTAGAGCAAACGCGAGCATCTCGCTCATAATAAGCACATCCAGCAGTCTGAGTCTGTCTACACTGGACACAAAGTAAACACAATTAACTGGTACATTTGTCTTTCTGAATGGGTGTATGATGAAGTGTTCATTTGCATCGCAATGCCTTGTTTGCTTTGATGTGTTCATGACCTTTTTTTCTTTGAATCTCTAAATCCAGCGAACTTCAGCTTGCACTCCTGTAACCGAAACTGAATGTCTTTTGCCATTTAACGCGTCAGTCATGGTCCCACAGTGGCTAAACACTCTCTGGCTCCGGCTACTACAATAGCCACGCCCCAAAGTCCTCATACTACAATAGCCACGCCCCAAACTCCTCCTACTACAATAGCCACGCCCCAAACTCTCCGCCTGCTACAGTAGCCACGCCCCAAACTCCTCCTGCTACAATAGCCACGCCCCAAACTCCTCCTGCTACAATAGCCACGCCCCAAACTCCTCCTGCTACAATAGCCACGCCCCAAACTCTTCGCCTGCTACAATAGCCACGCCCCAAACTCTTCGCCTGCTACAATAGCCACGCCCCAAACTCTCAGCCTACTACAGTAGCCACGCCCCAAACTCTCCGCCTACTACAGTAGCCACGCCCCAAACTCTCCGCCTAATACAGTAGCCACGCCCCAAACCCCTCCTTCTACAGTAGCCACGCCCCAAACCCCTCCTTCTAGAGTAACCACGCCCCAATCTCTCCACCTACTACAGTAGCCACGCCCCAAACCTTCAGTCTGCTACAGTAGCCACGCCCCAAACTCCTCCTTCTACAGTAGCCACGCCCCAAACTCTCCACATACTACAGTAGCCACGCCCCAAACTCTCCGCCTACTACAGCAGCCACGCCCCAAACTCCTCCTTCTACAGTAGCCACGCCCCAAACTCTCCACCTGCTACAGTAGCCACGCCCCAAACTCTCCACCTGCTACAGTAGCCACACCCCAAACTCTCCACCTGCTACAGTAGCCACGCCCCAAACTCTCCACCTGCTACAGTAGCCACGCCCCAAACTCTCCACCTGCTACAGTAGCCACACCCCAAACTCTCCACCTGCTACAGTAGCCACGCCCCAAACTCTCCACCTGCTACAGTAGCCACACCCCAAACTCTCCACCTGCTACAGTAGCCACACCCCAAACTCTCCACCTGCTACAGTAGCCACGCCCCAAACTCTCCACCTGCTACAGTAGCCACGCCCCAAACTCTCCACCTGCTACAGTAGCCACACCCCAAACTCTCCACCTGCTACAGTAGCCACGCCCCAAACTCTCCACCTGCTACAGTAGCCACACCCCAAACTCTCCACCTGCTACAGTAGCCACACCCCAAACTCTCCACCTGCTACAGTAGCCACGCCCCAAACTCTCCACCTGCTACAGTAGCCACGCCCCAAACTCTCCACCTGCTACAGTAGCCACGCCCCAAACTCTCCACCTGCTACAGTAGCCACGCCTCCAACTCCCCGCCTACTACAGTAGCCACACCCCAAACTCTCAGCCTTGCTATAGTAGCGTTTTTTTTGGGGTGGACGCTCTCAGTTTCTGGGGCTCAATGTTTATACTTTTTGGAGAAATAACAAAACTCAAAAAACTCAGTTCAGGTAGAAAGGCAGGTCTGTAAGGCTAACAACTCATTTATCAGCTGAGAGTCTAAATAAAGGGCATATCTGTCATGTGATCACCATTCCTCTAACAGTGAATGTGTTTGTTGTATGACCGCTCTGCCTGTGACCACTAAGGGGAAGTTGGAGATCTCACATTTTTGTTAAACAATTATATATTTGTGTTTGTACATTTTATTTATTGTAATGGTAGATTCATACAAACTTGTGTTGTTATTTCAGTAGTCATGCAATGCCATAGAAGAACCGGTGTGGGTTCCTTAAAGAACCTTTCACTTAAACGAATAAATAAAAAAATAATTAAATCATCTAAAATAACTTATTTCGATGGTCCACTTCAGACATTCTATGATCTACAAGTACCTCTGCATTAACCCCATGTCTGAATGTCTGAAGTGGACCATTGAAATAAAGTGTAAATACCTTTTTATACTATAAATAACCCATAGATGCCAATTAAGAACCTTTATTTATGAAATGTGTGTGGAAAAGCTCAGTACAGTGTTGTGTACGGTATAATACACACTCAAAACTTGTACTGTTGTCAAAGCGTAACTCCTCGATCAATGGCAGCTGATATTTTTTAAAAGGAAATGTAATAATTTGTTCAGTTTGAGTTTATCCTGGAGATCTTTCTCTCTCTGTAGATCCTCAGCAGACGTTTACGGTAAAATCCTGACATTAAAGATTGAATTGTTGATTGTGTCTTAATTGGTGATTTTTGATTTGTTCAATAAACTTCACAATCATCAGGAAATGTTCAGGTGTTTTCATTATATCCATATGCACAGCAGGAAACACAACGGTACGGAAAATGAGATGAATCTTATTAATAAAGAATCAAAAGTTAATTTCATATATGGATGAAATCTCTGCTTCTCTCTATGACAGCGGTGAAGATACTCATTTATTTTGGTTATAAATCTGTGGTGCACGTCATTGCCTATGTAATTTTTTTCAGAAATTGTGAATTTAGGTCTACAATTCACTAAAATAACTCATATTACAGAGACGCGTCATGTTTAGAGGTATTAGGTGATTTGTGAGTTGCATTAATGATGTCAGCTTCACTGAAGCATTGCAGTTGGTGTGTAAAAGCTGTGTTTACATCTGACCAGCATCTATCCATCATAAAAGTGCATCCATCCATCATAAAAGTGCATCTGTCCATCATAAAAGTGCATCTGTCCATCATAAAAGTGCATCCATCCATCATAAAAGTGCATCTGTCCATCATAAAAGTGCATCTGAAGTGCATCTGTCAATCATAAAAGTGGATCCATCCATCATAAGAGTGCATCTGTCCATCATAAAAGTGCATCTGTCCATCATAAAAGTGCATCTGTCAATCATAAAAGTGGATCCATCCATCATAAAAGTGCATCTGTCCATCATAAAAGTGCATCTGTCAATCATAAAAGTGGATCCATCCATCATAAAAGTGCATCTGTCCATCATAAAAGTGCATCTGTCCATCCATCATAAAAGTGCATCTATCCATCATAAAAGTGCATCTGTCCATCCATCATAATAGTGCATCCATCCATCATAAGAGTGCATCTATCCATCATAAGAGTGCATCTATCCATCATAAAAGTGCATCCGTCCATCATAAAAGTGCATCCGTCCATCATAAAAGTGCATCTGTCCATCATAAAAGTGCATCCATCCATCATAAAAGTGCATCTGTCCATCATAAAAGTGCATCTGAAGTGCATCTGTCAATCATAAAAGTGGATCCATCCATCATAAGAGTGCATCTGTCCATCATAAAAGTGCATCTGTCCATCATAAAAGTGCATCTGTCAATCATAAAAGTGGATCCATCCATCATAAAAGTGCATCTGTCCATCATAAAAGTGCATCTGTCAATCATAAAAGTGGATCCATCCATCATAAAAGTGCATCTGTCCATCATAAAAGTGCATCTGTCCATCCATCATAAAAGTGCATCTATCCATCATAAGAGTGCATCCATCCATCATAAGAGTGCATCTATCCATCATAAGAGTGCATCTATCCATCATAAAAGTGCATCCGTCCATCATAAAAGTGCATCCGTCCATCATAAAAGTGCATCTATCCATCATAAGAGTGCATCTGTCAATCATAAAAGTGGATCCATCCATCATAAGAGTGCATCCATCCATCATAAGAGTGCATCCGTCCATCATAAAAGTGCATCTGTCCATCCATCATAAAAGTGCATCTATCCATCATAAGAGTGCATCTATCCATCATAAAAGTGCATCCATCCATCATAAGAGTGCATCTATCCATCATAAAAGTGCATCTATCCATCATAAAAGTGCATCCGTCCATCATAAAAGTGCATCCGTCCATCATAAAAGTGCATCTATCCATCATAAAAGTGCATCCGTCCATCATAAGAGTGCATCTATCCATCATAAGAGTGCATCCATCCATCATAAGAGTGCATCTGTCCATCATAAGAGTGCATCCGTCCATCATAAAAGTGCATCTGTCCATCCATCATAAAAGTGCATCTGTCCATCATAAGAGTGCATCTGTCAATCATAAAAGTGGATCCATCCATCATAAAAGTGCATCTGTCCATCCATCATAAAAGTGCATCTATCCATCATAAAAGTGCATCTGTCCATCATAAAAGTGCATCTATCCATCATAAAAGTGCATCCATCATCATAAAAGTGCATCTATCCATCATAAAAGTGCATCTGTCCATCATAAAAGTGCATCTATCCATCATAAAAGTGCATCCATCATCATAAAAGTGCATCTGTCCATCATAAAAGTGCATCCATCCATCATAAAAGTGCATCCATCCATCATAAAAGTGCATCTGTCCATCATAAAAGTGCATCCATCCATCATAAAAGTGCATCCATCCATCATAAAAGTGCATCTGTCCATCATAAAAGTGCATCCATCCATCATAAAAGTGCATCCATCCATCATAAAAGTGCATCTGTCCATCATAAAAGTGCATCTGTCCATCATAAAAGTGCATCTGTCCATCATAAAAGTGCATCTGTCCATCATAAAAGTACATCTGTCCATCATAAAAGTGCATCTGTCCATCATAAAAGTGCATCCATCCATCATAAAAGTGCATCTGTCCATCATAAAAGTGCATCTGTCAATCATAAAAGTGGATCCATCCATCATAAGAGTGCATCTATCCATCATAAGAGTGCATCTGTCAATCATAAAAGTGGATCCATCCATCATAAGAGTGCATCCATCCATCATAAAAGTGCATCTGTCCATCCATCATAAAAGTGCATCTATCCATCATAAGAGTGCATCTGTCAATCATAAAAGTGGATCCATCCATCATAAAAGTGCATCTGTCCATCCATCATAAAAGTGCATCTATCCATCATAAGAGTGCATCCATCCATCATAAGAGTGCATCTATCCATCATAAAAGTGCATCTATCCATCATAAAAGTGCATCCGTCCATCATAAAAGTGCATCCGTCCATCATAAAAGTGCATCTATCCATCATAAGAGTGCATCTGTCCATCCATCATAAGAGTGCATCTATCCATCATAAGAGTGCATCTGTCAATCATAAAAGTGGATCCATCCATCATAAGAGTGCATCCGTCCATCATAAAGTGCATCTGTCCATCATCATAAAAGTGCATCTATCCATCATAAGAGTGCATCTGTCAATCATAAAAGTGGATCCATCCATCATAAGAGTGCATCCGTCCATCATAAAGTGCATCTGTCCATCATAAAAGTGCATCTATCCATCATAAAAGTGCATCCATCATCATAAAAGTGCATCTATCCATCATAAAAGTGCATCTGTCCATCATAAAAGTGCATCCGTCCATCATAAAGTGCATCTGTCCATCATCATAAAAGTGCATCTATCCATCATAAGAGTGCATCTGTCAATCATAAAAGTGGATCCATCCATCATAAAGTGCATCTATCCATCATAAAAGTGCATCTGTCCATCATAAAAGTGCATCTATCCATCATAAAAGTGCATCCATCATCATAAAAGTGCATCTATCCATCATAAAAGTGCATCTGTCCATCATAAAAGTGCATCCATCCATCATAAAAGTGCATCCATCCATCATAAAAGTGCATCTGTCCATCATAAAAGTGCATCCATCCATCATAAAAGTGCATCCATCCATCATAAAAGTGCATCTGTCCATCATAAAAGTACATCTGTCCATCATAAAAGTGCATCTGTCCATCATAAAAGTGCATCTATCCATCATAAAAGTGCATCTATCCATCATAAAAGTGCATCCATCCATCATAAAAGTGCATCTGTCCATCATAAAAGTGCATCTATCCATCATAAAAGTGCATCTATCCATCATAAAAGTCGCTTCAGAAGGCCTTTATTAACCCCTGGAGCCGTGTGGAGCAGTTATATGATGGATTGATGCACTTTTATGGACTTCAAAAATGACACGTCACTGCCATCATAACGCCTGATGAAATGTCTTTAGTCACATGTGGCGCTGATCTCCGGCTCTTAGAGCTCGCGCTGCTTCACACAGGCGTTACACACACACTCAAACAGCATCAGATCCGGCGGGATGAGTCCACACACACACACACACACAGTGTTAATCTACACCCCAGTTATAGTTAGAGGTTAGCGACCCCTAGCGGCGAAAAACAGTGTAGCTTTAATATACTACTATGTTAAACTAAGCAACACCAACATTTTAATGTGTATATTTAGACTGTATAAATATTTGTTTGCCTATTAAATTCTGAAGTCCACCTTCAGCTGATAACTCCTCTTAGTTCTGAAGCCCAGTCTTGGACTGTGTGCTGTAATCTGGTGATCAAATACACTCTCGAAACACTGCAGAGTTTTAAAACAGACTTTATTAAACAAATAAACACCTCAGTAAAAACATTGAATGGCTGTATAGTGATCGCGACTCATCCTCAGCTGGGCTTCTTCCTCAGAGCCGTGGCCCTCACAGACTTCCTGATGGTGCGGCACAGACTTCCTGTGGAGGGCGGGGTCATGGAGCCTTTAATGTTGAGCAGGAGCCCACAGCGGGCCCTAGCCGGAGCCGGAGCCGGAGCCGGAGCCGCGGACCCACCGGCCAGCCGGGCGTTCTCCTCCCGCAGACGACCCATCTCCTGCTCCTTAGCCAAACCCTCGCTCTGCAGGCGCTCCGATCTCTGCTCCTGTCAGCAAACCAGTGCTCAGAACCAGCTCAGGGGCATACAAATCATCCAGCCATCATAAAAGTGCATCTGTCCATCATAAAAGTGCATCTGTCCATCATAAAAGTGCATCTGTCCATCATAAAAGTGCATCTGTCCATCATAAAAGTGCATCTGTCCATCATAAAAGTGCATCTATCCATCATAAAAGTGCATCTGTCCATCATAAAAGTGCATCTGTCCATCATAAAAGTGCATCTGTCCATCATAAAAGTGCATCTGTCCATCATAAAAGTGCATCTGTCCATCATAAAAGTGCATCTGTCCATCATAAAAGTGCATCTGTCCATCATAAAAGTGCATCTGTCCATCATAAAAGTGCATCTGTCCATCATAAAAGTGCATCTGTCCATCATAAAAGTGCATCTATCCATCATAAAAGTGCATCTGTCCATCATAAAAGTGCATCTGTCCATCATAAAAGTGCATCTGTCCATCATAAAAGTGCATCTGTCCATCATAAAAGTGCATCTGTCCATCATAAAAGTGCATCTGTCCATCATAAAAGTGCATCTATCCATCATAAAAGTGCATCTGTCCATCATAAAAGTGCATCTGTCCATCATAAAAGTGCATCTATCCATCATAAAAGTGCATCTGTCCATCATAAAAGTGCATCTGTCCATCATAAAAGTGCATCTGTCCATCATAAAAATGCATCTATCCATCATAAAAGTGCATCTGTCCATCATAAAAGTGCATCTGTCCATCATAAAAGTGCATCTCTCCATCATAAATGTGCATCTATCCATCATAAAAATGCATCTATCCATCATAAAAGTGCATCTGTCCATCATAAAAGTGCATCTATTCATCATAAAAGTGCATCTGTCCATCATAAAAGTGCATCTGTTCATCATAAAAGTGCATCTGTCCATCATAAATCTGTCCATCATAAAAGTGCATCTGTTCATCATAAAAGTGCATCTGTCCATCATAAATCTGTCCATCATAAAAGTGCATCTATTCATCATAAAAGTGCATCTGTCCATCATAAAAGTGCATCTGTTCATCATAAAAGTGCATCTGTTCATCATAAAAGTGCATCTATCCATCATAAAAATGCATCTATCCATCATAAAAGTGCATCTGTCCATCATAAAAGTGCATCTATCCATCATAAAAATGCATCTGTCCATCATAAAAGTGCATCTATCCATCATAAAAATGCATCTGTCCATCATAAAGTGCATCTGTCCATCATAAAAGTGCATCTATCCATCATAAAAATGCATCTGTCCATCATAAAAGTGCATCTGTCCATCATAAAAGTGCATCTATCCATCATAAAAATGCATCTATCCATCATAAAAGTGCATCTGTCCATCATAAAAGTGCATCTATCCATCATAAAAATGCATCTGTCCATCATAAAAGTGCATCTATCCATCATAAAAATGCATCTGTCCATCATAAAGTGCATCTGTCCATCATCATAAAAGTGCATCTATCCATCATAAGAGTGCATCCGTCCATCATAAAGTGCATCTGTCCATCATCATAAAAGTGCATCTATCCATCATAAAAGTGCATCTGTCCATCATAAAAGTGCATCTATCCATCATAAAAGTGCATCCATCATCATAAAAGTGCATCTGTCCATCATAAAAGTGCATCTGTCCATCATAAAAGTGCATCTATCCATCATAAAAGTGCATCTATCCATCATCATAAAAGTGCATCCGTCCATCATAAAAGTGCATCCATCCATCATAAAAGTGCATCCATCCATCATAAAAGTGCATCTGTCCATCATAAAAGTGCATCCATCCATCATAAAAGTGCATCCATCCATCATAAAAGTGCATCTGTCCATCATAAAAGTACATCTGTCCATCATAAAAGTGCATCTGTCCATCATAAAAGTGCATCTATCCATCATAAAAGTGCATCTATCCATCATAAAAGTGCATCCATCCATCATAAAAGTGCATCTGTCCATCATAAAAGTGCATCCATCCATCATAAAAGTGCATCTGTCCATCATAAAAGTGCATCTGTCCATCATAAAAGTGCATCTGTCCATCATAAAAGTGCATCCATCCATCATAAAAGTGCATCTGTCCATCATAAAAGTGCATCTATCCATCATAAAAGTGCATCTGTCCATCATAAAAGTGCATCTGTCCATCATAAAAGTGCATCTGTCCATCATAAAAGTGCATCTGTCCATCATAAAAGTGCATCTGTCCATCATAAAAATGCATCTATCCATCATAAAAGTGCATCTGTCCATCATAAAAGTGCATCTGTCCATCATAAAAGTGCATCTCTCCATCATAAATGTGCATCTATCCATCATAAAAATGCATCTATCCATCATAAAAGTGCATCTGTCCATCATAAATCTGTCCATCATAAAAGTGCATCTATTCATCATAAAAGTGCATCTGTCCATCATAAATCTGTCCATCATAAATGTGCATCTATCCATCATAAAAATGCATCTATCCATCATAAAAGTGCATCTGTCCATCATAAATCTGTCCATCATAAAAGTGCATCTGTCCATCATAAAAGTGCATCTGTCCATCATAAAAGTGCATCTATCCATCATAAAAATGCATCTGTCCATCATAAAAGTGCATCTATCCATCATAAAAATGCATCCGTCCATCATAAAGTGCATCTGTCCATCATCATAAAAGTGCATCTATCCATCATAAGAGTGCATCTGTCAATCATAAAAGTGGATCCATCCATCATAAGAGTGCATCCGTCCATCATAAAGTGCATCTGTCCATCATCATAAAAGTGCATCTATCCATCATAAGAGTGCATCTGTCAATCATAAAAGTGGATCCATCCATCATAAAGTGCATCTATCCATCATAAAAGTGCATCTGTCCATCATAAAAGTGCATCTATCCATCATAAAAGTGCATCCATCATCATAAAAGTGCATCTTTCCATCATAAAAGTGCATCTGTCCATCATAAAAGTGCATCTATCCATCATAAAAGTGCATCTATCCATCATCATAAAAGTGCATCTGTCCATCATAAAAGTGCATCCATCCATCATAAAAGTGCATCCATCCATCATAAAAGTGCATCCATCCATCATAAAAGTGCATCTGTCCATCATAAAAGTGCATCCATCCATCATAAAAGTGCATCCATCCATCATAAAAGTGCATCTGTCCATCATAAAAGTACATCTGTCCATCATAAAAGTGCATCTGTCCATCATAAAAGTGCATCTATCCATCATAAAAGTGCATCTATCCATCATAAAAGTGCATCCATCCATCATAAAAGTGCATCTGTCCATCATAAAAGTGCATCTATCCATCATAAAAGTGCATCTATCCATCATAAAAGTGCATCTATCCATCATAAAAGTGCATCTATCCATCATAAAAGTCGCTTCAGAAGGCCTTTATTAACCCCTGGAGCCGTGTGGAGCAGTTATATGATGGATTGATGCACTTTTATGGACTTCAAAAATGACACGTCACTGCCATCATAACGCCTGATGAAATGTCTTTAGTCACATGTGGCGCTGATCTCCGGCTCTTAGAGCTCGCGCTGCTTCACACAGGCGTTACACACACACTCAAACAGCATCAGATCCGGCGGGATGAGTCCACACACACACACACACACAGTGTTAATCTACACCCCAGTTATAGTTAGAGGTTAGCGACCCCTAGCGGCGAAAAACAGTGTAGCTTTAATATACTACTATGTTAAACTAAGCAACACCAACATTTTAATGTGTATATTTAGACTGTATAAATATTTGTTTGCCTATTAAATTCTGAAGTCCACCTTCAGCTGATAACTCCTCTTAGTTCTGAAGCCCAGTCTTGGACTGTGTGCTGTAATCTGGTGATCAAATACACTCTCGAAACACTGCAGAGTTTTAAAACAGACTTTATTAAACAAATAAACACCTCAGTAAAAACATTGAATGGCTGTATAGTGATCGCGACTCATCCTCAGCTGGGCTTCTTCCTCAGAGCCGTGGCCCTCACAGACTTCCTGATGGTGCGGCACAGACTTCCTGTGGAGGGCGGGGTCATGGAGCCTTTAATGTTGAGCAGGAGCCCACAGCGGGCCCTAGCCGGAGCCGGAGCCGGAGCCGGAGCCGCGGACCCACCGGCCAGCCGGGCGTTCTCCTCCCGCAGACGACCCATCTCCTGCTCCTTAGCCAAACCCTCGCTCTGCAGGCGCTCCGATCTCTGCTCCTGTCAGCAAACCAGTGCTCAGAACCAGCTCAGGGGCATACAAATCATCCAGCCATCATAAAAGTGCATCTGTCCATCATAAAAGTGCATCTGTCCATCATAAAAGTGCATCTGTCCATCATAAAAGTGCATCTGTCCATCATAAAAGTGCATCTGTCCATCATAAAAGTGCATCTATCCATCATAAAAGTGCATCTGTCCATCATAAAAGTGCATCTGTCCATCATAAAAGTGCATCTGTCCATCATAAAAGTGCATCTGTCCATCATAAAAGTGCATCTATCCATCATAAAAGTGCATCTGTCCATCATAAAAGTGCATCTGTCCATCATAAATGTGCATCTATCCATCATAAAAATGCATCTATCCATCATAAAAGTGCATCTGTCCATCATAAAAGTGCATCTATTCATCATAAAAGTGCATCTGTCCATCATAAAAGTGCATCTGTTCATCATAAAAGTGCATCTGTCCATCATAAATCTGTCCATCATAAAAGTGCATCTGTTCATCATAAAAGTGCATCTGTCCATCATAAATCTGTCCATCATAAAAGTGCATCTATTCATCATAAAAGTGCATCTGTCCATCATAAAAGTGCATCTGTTCATCATAAAAGTGCATCTGTTCATCATAAAAGTGCATCTATCCATCATAAAAATGCATCTATCCATCATAAAAGTGCATCTGTCCATCATAAAAGTGCATCTATCCATCATAAAAATGCATCTGTCCATCATAAAAGTGCATCTATCCATCATAAAAATGCATCTGTCCATCATCATAAAAGTGCATCTATCCATCATAAGAGTGCATCCGTCCATCATAAAGTGCATCTGTCCATCATCATAAAAGTGCATCTATCCATCATAAAAGTGCATCTGTCCATCATAAAAGTGCATCTGTCCATCATAAAAGTGCATCTGTCCATCATAAAAGTGCATCTGTCCATCATAAAAGTGCATCTGTCCATCATAAAAGTGCATCTGTCCATCATAAAAGTGCATCTATCCATCATAAAAGTGCATCTGTCCATCATAAAAGTGCATCTGTCCATCATAAAAGTGCATCTATCCATCATAAAAGTGCATCTGTCCATCATAAAAGTGCATCTGTCCATCATAAAAGTGCATCTATCCATCATAAAAGTGCATCTGTCCATCATAAAAGTGCATCTGTCCATCATAAAAGTGCATCTGTCCATCATAAAAGTGCATCTGTCCATCATAAAAGTGCATCTGTCCATCATAAAAGTGCATCTGTCCATCATAAAAGTGCATCTATCCATCATAAAAGTGCATCTGTCCATCATAAAAGTGCATCTGTCCATCATAAAAGTGCATCTGTCCATCATAAAAGTGCATCTGTCCATCATAAAAGTGCATCTATCCATCATAAAAGTGCATCTGTCCATCATAAAAGTGCATCTGTCCATCATAAAAGTGCATCTATCCATCATAAAAGTGCATCTGTCCATCATAAAAGTGCATCTGTCCATCATAAAAGTGCATCTGTCCATCATAAAAATGCATCTATCCATCATAAAAGTGCATCTGTCCATCATAAAAGTGCATCTGTCCATCATAAAAGTGCATCTCTCCATCATAAATGTGCATCTATCCATCATAAAAATGCATCTATCCATCATAAAAGTGCATCTGTCCATCATAAATCTGTCCATCATAAAAGTGCATCTATTCATCATAAAAGTGCATCTGTCCATCATAAAAGTGCATCTGTCCATCATAAAAGTGCATCTGTCCATCATAAAAGTGCATCTATCCATCATAAAAATGCATCTATCCATCATAAAAGTGCATCTGTCCATCATAAAAGTGCATCTATCCATCATAAAAATGCATCTGTCCATCATAAAAGTGCATCTATCCATCATAAAAATGCATCTGTCCATCATCATAAAAGTGCATCTATCCATCATAAGAGTGCATCTGTCAATCATAAAAGTGGATCCATCCATCATAAGAGTGCATCCGTCCATCATAAAGTGCATCTGTCCATCATCATAAAAGTGCATCTATCCATCATAAAAGTGCATCTGTCCATCATAAGTGCATCTATCCATCATAAAAGTGCATCCATCATCATAAAAGTGCATCTATCCATCATAAAAGTGCATCTGTCCATCATAAAAGTGCATCTATCCATCATAAAAGTGCATCTATCCATCATCATAAAAGTGCATCTGTCCATCATAAAAGTGCATCCATCCATCATAAAAGTGCATCCATCCATCATAAAAGTGCATCCGTCCATCATAAAAGTGCATCTGTCCATCATAAAAGTGCATCCATCCATCATAAAAGTGCATCTGTCCATCATAAAAGTACATCTGTCCATCATAAAAGTGCATCTGTCCATCATAAAAGTGCATCTATCCATCATAAAAGTGCATCTATCCATCATAAAAGTGCATCCATCCATCATAAAAGTGCATCTGTCCATCATAAAAGTGCATCTGTCCATCATAAAAGTGCATCTGTCCATCATAAAAGTGCATCTGTCCATCATAAAAGTGCATCTGTCCATCATAAAAGTGCATCTGTCCATCATAAAAGTGCATCTGTCCATCATAAAAGTGCATCTATCCATCATAAAAGTGCATCTGTCCATCATAAAAGTGCATCTGTCCATCATAAAAGTGCATCTGTCCATCATAAAAGTGCATCTGTCCATCATAAAAGTGCATCTGTCCATCATAAAAGTGCATCTGTCCATCATAAAAGTGCATCTATCCATCATAAAAGTGCATCTGTCCATCATAAAAGTGCATCTGTCCATCATAAAAGTGCATCTGTCCATCATAAAAATGCATCTATCCATCATAAAAGTGCATCTGTCCATCATAAAAGTGCATCTGTCCATCATAAAAGTGCATCTCTCCATCATAAATGTGCATCTATCCATCATAAAAATGCATCTATCCATCATAAAAGTGCATCTGTCCATCATAAATCTGTCCATCATAAAAGTGCATCTATTCATCATAAAAGTGCATCTGTCCATCATAAAAGTGCATCTGTTCATCATAAAAGTGCATCTGTCCATCATAAAAGTGCATCTGTCCATCATAAAAGTGCATCTGTCCATCATAAAAGTGCATCTATCCATCATAAAAATGCATCTATCCATCATAAAAGTGCATCTGTCCATCATAAAAGTGCATCTATCCATCATAAAAATGCATCTGTCCATCATAAAAGTGCATCTGTCCATCATAAAAGTGCATCTGTCCATCATAAAAGTGCATCTGTCCATCATAAAAGTGCATCTGTCCATCATAAAAGTGCATCTGTCCATCATAAAAGTGCATCTATCCATCATAAAAGTGCATCTATCCATCATAAAAATACATCTATCCATCATAAAAGTTCATCTATCCATCATAAAAATGCATCTATCCATCATAAAAGTGCATCTGTCCATCATAAAAGTGCATCTGTCCATCATAAAAGTGCATCCGTCCATCATAAAAGTGCATCTATCCATCATAAAAGTGCATCTGTCCATCATAAAAGTGCATCAGTCCATCATAAAAGTGCATCAGTCCATCATAAAAGTGCATCAGTCCATCATAAAAGTGCATCAGTCCATCATAAAAATGCATCTATCCATCATAAAAGTGCATCTGTCCATCATAAAAATGCATCTATCCATCATAAAAGTGCATCTATCCATCATAAAAGTTCATCTATCCATCATAAAAATGCATCTATCCATCATAAAAATGCATCTATCCATCATAAGTGCATCTATCCATCATAAAAGTGCATCTGTCCATCATAAAAGTGCATCTGTCCATCATAAAAGTGCATCTATCCATCATAAAAGTGCATCTATCCATCATAAAAGTGCATCTGTCCATCATAAAAGTGCATCTGTCCATCATAAAAGTGCATCTGTCCATCATAAAAGTGCATCTGTCCATCATAAAAGTGCATCTGTCCATCATAAAAGTGCATCTATCCATCATAAAAGTGCATCTGTCCATCATAAAAGTGCATCTGTCCATCATAAAAGTGCATCTGTCCATCATAAAAATGCATCTATCCATCATAAAAGTGCATCTGTCCATCATAAAAGTGCATCTGTCCATCATAAAAGTGCATCTCTCCATCATAAATGTGCATCTATCCATCATAAAAATGCATCTATCCATCATAAAAGTGCATCTGTCCATCATAAATCTGTCCATCATAAAAGTGCATCTATTCATCATAAAAGTGCATCTGTCCATCATAAAAGTGCATCTGTTCATCATAAAAGTGCATCTGTCCATCATAAAAGTGCATCTGTCCATCATAAAAGTGCATCTGTCCATCATAAAAGTGCATCTATCCATCATAAAAATGCATCTATCCATCATAAAAGTGCATCTGTCCATCATAAAAGTGCATCTATCCATCATAAAAATGCATCTGTCCATCATAAAAGTGCATCTGTCCATCATAAAAGTGCATCTGTCCATCATAAAAGTGCATCTGTCCATCATAAAAGTGCATCTGTCCATCATAAAAGTGCATCTGTCCATCATAAAAGTGCATCTATCCATCATAAAAGTGCATCTATCCATCATAAAAATACATCTATCCATCATAAAAGTTCATCTATCCATCATAAAAATGCATCTATCCATCATAAAAGTGCATCTGTCCATCATAAAAGTGCATCTGTCCATCATAAAAGTGCATCCGTCCATCATAAAAGTGCATCTATCCATCATAAAAGTGCATCTGTCCATCATAAAAGTGCATCAGTCCATCATAAAAGTGCATCAGTCCATCATAAAAGTGCATCAGTCCATCATAAAAGTGCATCAGTCCATCATAAAAATGCATCTATCCATCATAAAAGTGCATCTGTCCATCATAAAAATGCATCTATCCATCATAAAAGTGCATCTATCCATCATAAAAGTTCATCTATCCATCATAAAAATGCATCTATCCATCATAAAAATGCATCTATCCATCATAAGTGCATCTATCCATCATAAAAGTGCATCTGTCCATCATAAAAGTGCATCTGTCCATCATAAAAGTGCATCTGTCCATCATAAAAGTGCATCAGTCCATCATAAAAATGCATCTATCCATCATAAAAGTGCATCTGTCCATCATAAAAATGCATCTATCCATCATAAAAGTGCATCTATCCATCATAAAAGTTCATCTATCCATCATAAAAATGCATCTATCCATCATAAAAATGCATCTATCCATCATAAGTGCATCTATCCATCATAAAAATGCATCTATCCATCATAAAAGTTCATCTATCCATCATAAAAATGCATCTATCCATCATAAAAATGCATCTATCCATCATAAAAATGCATCTATCCATCATAAAAATGCATCTATCCATCATAAAAGTGCATCTGTCCATCATAAAAGTGCATCCGTCCATCATAAAAGTGCATCCGTCCATCATAAAAGTGCATCTGTCCATCCATCATAAAAGTGCATCTGTCCATCATAAAAGTGCATCTGTCCATCATAAAAGTGCATCCATCCATCATAAAAGTGCATCCATCCATCATAAAAGTGCATCTGTCCATCATAAAAGTGCATCTGTCCATCATAAAAGTGCATCTGTCCATCCATCATAAAAGTGCATCTATTCATCATAAAAATGCATCCATCCATCATAAAAATGCATCCATCCATCATAAAAGTGCATCCGTCCATCATAAAAGTGCATCTGTCCATCCATCATGAAAGTGCATCTGTCCATCATAAAAGTGCATCTGTCCATCATAAAAGTGCATCCATCCATCATAAAAGTGCATCCATCCATCATAAAAGTGCATCTGTCCATCATAAAAGTGCATCTGTCCATCCATCATAAAAGTGCATCTATCCATCATAAAAATGCATCCATCCATCATAAAAATGCATCCATCCATCATAAAAGTGCATCTGTCCATCATAAAAGTTCATCTATCCATCATAAAAGTTCATCTATCCATCATAAAAATGCATCTGTCCATCATAAAAGTGCATCTGTCCATCATAAAAGTGCATCTATTCATCATAAAAGTGCATCTGTCCATCATAAAAGTGCATCTGTCCATCATAAAAGTGCATCAGTCCATCATAAAAGTGCATCTGTCCATCATAAAAGTGCATCAGTCCATCATAAAAATGCATCTATCCATCATAAAAGTGCATATGTCCATCATAAAATTGCATCTATCCATCATAAAAATGCATCTATCCATCATAAAAGTGCATCTATCCATCATAAAAGTTCATCTATCCATCATAAAAATGCATCTATCCATCATAAAAATGCATCTATCCATCATAAGTGCATCTATCCATCATAAAAATGCATCTATCCATCATAAAAGTTCATCTATCCATCATAAAAGTTCATCTATCCATCATAAAAATGCATCTATCCATCATAAAAATGCATCTATCCATCATAAAAGTGCATCTATTCATCATAAAAGTGCATCTATCCATCATAAAAATGCATCTATCCATCATAAAAGTGCATCTGTCCATCATAAAAGTGCATCTGTCCATCATAAAAGTGCATCCGTCCATCATAAAAGTGCATCTGTCCATCATAAAAGTGCATCTGTCCATCATAAAAGTGCATCCATCCATCATAAGTGCATCTGTCCATCATAAAAGTGCATCCATCCATCATAAGTGCATCTGTCCATCATAAAAGTGCATCCATCCATCATAAGTGCATCTGTCCATCATAAAAGTGCATCCATCCATCATAAGTGCATCCATCCATCATAAAAGTGCATCTATCCATCATAAAAATGCATCCATCCATCATAAAAATGCATCCATCCATCATAAAAGTGCATCCGTCCATCATAAAAGTGCATCCGTCCATCATAAAAGTGCATCTGTCCATCATAAAAGTGCATCTGTCCATCATAAAAGTGCATCTGTCCATCATAAAAATGCATCTGTCCATCATAAAAGTGCATCTATCCATCATAAAAGTTCATCTATCCATCATAAAAATGCATCCATCCATCATAAAAATACATCCATCCATCATAAAAGTGCATCTATCCATCATAAAAGTGCATCTATCCATCATAAAAATGCATCTATACATCATAAAAGTGCATCTATCCATCATAAAAGTGCATCCGTCCATCATAAAAGTGCATCCGTCCATCATAAAAGTGCATCCGTCCATCATAAAAGTGCATCCATCCATCATAAAAGTGCATCTATCCATCATAAAAATGCATCTGTCCATCATAAAAGTGCATCTATCCATCATAAAAGTTCATCTATCCATCATAAAAATGCATCCATCCATCATAAAAATGCATCCATCCATCATAAAAGTGCATCTATCCATCATAAAAGTGCATCTATACATCATAAAAGTGCATCTGTCCATCATAAAAGTGCATCCGTCCATCATAAAAGTGCATCCGTCCATCATAAAAGTGCATCCGTCCATCATAAAAGTGCATCCGTCCATCATAAAAGTGCATCTATCCATCATAAAAGTGCATCTATCAATCATAAAATTTCATCTATCCATCATAAAAGTGCATCTATCCATCATAAAAGTGCATCTGTCCATCATAAAAGTGCATCTGTCCATCATAAAAGTGCATCTGTCCATCATAAAAGTGCATCTATCCATCATAAAAGTGCATCTATCCATCATAAAAGTGCATCTGTCCATCATAAAAGTGCATCTGTCCATCATAAAAGTGCATCTATCCATCATAAAAGTGCATCTGTCCATCATAAAAGTGCATCTGTCCATCATAAAAGTGCATCTATCCATCATAAAAGTGCATCTATCCATCATAAAAGTGCATCTGTCCATCATAAAAGTGCATCTGTCCATCATAAAAGTGCATCTATCCATCATAAAAGTGCATCTGTCCATCATAAAAGTGAATCTATCCATCATAAAAGCACATGGGCACACAGCACGCGTTTTAACCTGATTTGAGAGCTGGTTCTGTAGGTTTTGGACCTCTGCAAGTTTCTCCATATAGCTCTCTCCGGCTTCCTGAAGAGTCTCGTTCAACTCGCCGATCCGCCGCTCCAGAGACACGATCAGCTGACACACACACACACACACACACACACACACACAGTGAGGTGCAGAACCAGTCAAGCGGACACAGAAGCCGTCAGTGTGTTTACCTCTTGCTTCTCAACACACATCTCCTCCACCACACACTTCTCCTTGTACAGCATCTTCAAGCGCTCCGCATCTGCAGAGGCAATTGATTGGAGATCATTCACGACATTAGTGATGAGTTTATACTGCAGAAACTCTGGAACCCTCACCGGAGTCTGAGGAAGAGCTGGTCTGCGTGGAGCCGTCCTGTTGGAGGAGCGGAGCACCAGAACACCGGCATTTCTGCTCCAACTCAAACACACGCTTCTCTAGCACCTGGAAATACAACAGCAATAAATACACACTATATTGCTGGAGTATTGAGACTCCCTCCGTCCACATCCCTGAGTTCAGGCACTCAATCCCTTCATGGTCACAGAGCGGGGTCAGCGCATGCTGAGGGTCACAGAGTGGGGTCAGCTCATGCTGAGGGTCACAGAGCGGGGTCACCGCATGCTGAGGGTCACAGAGCGGGGTCAGCGCATGCTGAGGGTCACAGAGTGGGGTCAGCTCATGCTGAGGGTCACAGAGCAGGGTCAGCTCATGCTGAGGGTCACAGAGCGGGGTCAGCACATGCTGAGGGCCACAGAGCGGGGTCAGCACATGCTGAGGGCCACAGAGCAGGGTCAGCTCATGCTGAGGGTCACAGAGCGGGGTCAGCACATGCTGAGGGCCACAGAGCGGGGTCAGCACATGCTGAGGGTCACAGAGCGGGGTCAGCACATGCTGAGGGCCACAGAGCGGGGTCAGCACATGCTGAGGGCCACAGAGCAGGGTCAGCTCATGCTGAGGGTCACAGAGCGGGGTCAGCACATGCTGAGGGCCACAGAGCGGGGTCAGCACATGCTGAGGGTCACAGAGCGGGGTCAGCTCATGCTGAGGGTCACAGAGCAGGGTCAGCTCATGCTGAGGGTCACAGAGCGGGGTCAGCACATGCTGAGGGCCACAGAGCGGGGTCAGCACATGCTGAGGGCCACAGAGCGGGGTCAGCGCATGCTGAGGGCCACAGAGCGGGGTCAGCACATGCTGAGGGCCACAGAGCGGGGTCAGCACATGCTGAGGGTCACAGAGCGGGGTCAGCACATGCTGAGGGCCACAGAGCGGGGTCAGCACATGCTGAGGGTCACAGAGCAGGGTCAGCTCATGCTGAGGGTCACAGAGCGGGGTCAGCGCATGCTGAGGGTCACAGAGCAGGGTCAGCTCATGCTGAGGGTCACAGAGCGGGGTCAGCGCATGCTGAGGGTCACAGAGCAGGGTCAGCTCATGCTGAGGGTCACAGAGCGGGGTCAGCACATGCTGAGGGCCACAGAGCAGGGTCAGCTCATGCTGAGGGTCACAGAGCGGGGTCAGCGCATGCTGAGGGTCACAGAGCAGGGTCAGCTCATGCTGAGGGTCACAGAGCGGGGTCAGCACATGCTGAGGGCCACAGAGCAGGGTCAGCTCATGCTGAGGGTCACAGAGCGGGGTCAGCACATGCTGAGGGCCACAGAGCGGGGTCAGCACATGCTGAGGGCCACAGAGCGGGGTCAGCGCATGCTGAGGGCCACAGAGCGGGGTCAGCGCATGCTGAGGGCCACAAAGCGGGGTCAGTGCATGCTGAGGGCCACAGAGCGGGGTCAGCACATGCTGAGGGCCACAAAGCGGGGTCAGTGCATGCTGAGGGTCACAGAGCGGGGTCAGCTCATGCTGAGGGTCACAGAGCGGGGTCAGCGCATGCTGAGGGTCACAGAGCGGGGTCAGCGCATGCTGAGGGTCACAGAGCGGGGTCAGCGCATGCTGAGGGTCACAGAGCGGGGTCAGCGCATGCTGAGGGTCACAGAGCGGGGTCAGCGCATGCTGAGGGTCACAGAGCGGGGTCAGCGCATGCTGAGGGTCACAGAGCGGGGTCAGCGCATGCTGAGGGTCACAGAGCGGGGTCAGAGCATGCTGAGGGTCACAGAGCGGGGTCAGCGCATGCTGAGGGTCACAGAGCGGGGTCAGCGCATGCTGAGGGTCACAGAGCGGGGTCAGCGCATGCTGAGGGTCACAGAGCGGGGTCAGCGCATGCTGAGGGTCACAGAGCGGGGTCAGCGCATGCTGAGGGTCACAGAGCGGGGTCAGCGCATGCTGAGGGTCACAGAGCGGGGTCAGCGCATGCTGAGGGTCACAGAGCGGGGTCAGCGCATGCTGAGGGTCACAGAAGTGGCCAACTTTCTGCAGAGTCAAGAGCTCCAGACCTCCAAACTTCTGTGGCCTTCAGATGAGCTCAAGAACAGTGTGTAGAGCTTCATGGAATGGGTTTCCATGGCAGAGCATCTCATCCAAGCCTTACAGCACCAAGTGCAATGCAAAGCGTGGGATGCAGTGGGGTAAAGCGCGCCGCCACTGGACTCTAGAGCAGTGGAGACGTGTTCTCTGAGTGACCAATCACGCTTCTCTGTCTGACAATCCCATGGACGAGTCTGGGTTTGGCGGTTGACTTGCCTGACTGTATTGTGCCAAGTGTAAAGTTTGGTGGAGGGGGGATTATGGGGTGGGCTTGTTTTTCAGGGGTTAGTTCCAGTGAAAGGAACTCTTAATGCCTGGAGCATCAGACCAACTGCAACAATGAGTAAATCAAAAAGGAATATCAAGATGAATTTATGCAAAAATGCCTGAAAAGTGATTTAATGGCCAATGGCCCAAATTCATGTGGTGTGGTCGAAGTAAGGCATAATTGCCGTTCGACTCGGCATGCTGCACTGAATCTGAAGAGTTGTGAATTTTGGCCAAACCATTCAGAAGTTATGAGCAAAAATAGCCTCATATCTCCTGACCACTGGGTGGCACTGCAGGTCGCCTCAGGTCATGTTGGCATAGCACACAGAAGCTAAAGCGTTGCGGAGACCTGGCCTCATGCTCATTTTGGCGTTAGTTTGAATGTCATTTAAAAATAGTTTAACAAATGGTCATCAAAGTTCAGTTTTCGTGAAAATCAGAGCAACGGCCGAGGAGGAGTTTGAAAAAGTAGGTTTTGGGGTAATTCTAAAATGGCGGAAAAATTATATCATACATTCAAATCTTGAAACAACGAATAAGAAAAGAGGATTTGCTTCTCAATTCACTTTTTTAAAAACATCTCTTTAGTTTTTATAACTTTGTATTTCTGTTTTAGTCACTATTTCAGATTAAGCTAAAGCTTCAAATAAGTTTATTTTTTTATTTCAGTCAACATTTATTTAATTTCAAGTAATTACGTTTTTTAATGGTTTTAGTGAACTATTATAACCCTGATACTTTATTGAATATGTGTCAAATACTGGTCTTTCCTCCTGACTATGAATTAAATGGGAATTAAATTAAATACAGTTTATTGTGTAAGCAAAAACGAATATATAATGCGTGACTTTTAATGATAAACAAGCTGGAAATACACCAGGACTCTTATTTTGAAATGTCTGCGCCTCTATTGCAGTTGCAGGAGCTCATTCAAGTTCAGATGAGGAGATCAAATATGCGTCTAAAACATATTACTATGTAAACATGGTAAAGTAATCTTCCCTAATCGACCCTCACTAACATTTTCATCTCTTTTATTTGTTGACGAAAATGGCAGTTGATTTTCCTCAGTTTTTGTTATCGTCTCGTTTTCGTCAGTGAAATTAACACTTCTTGGTCCCTAATAAAAATAATCATGCTACACCTACAACACTTGATTTGTCATTAATAAACGCAAACAAAAGCTTATCCGTCACACCAGCACTAGGGTTATATCTGAGTAAGTGTGTGTGCCTGGACTCGCTCCTGCTCTTCGGTGTATTCGTCGATGGGGATGTAATCCTCCTCCAGTCTCTCCAGAGCGCACTGGTACGCGTGATCCTTCAGCGCCTCTTTATACATCTCAAACGTGCTGTCCATCTTCTCCTCATAGCTCTCCTTCAGGTCCACCAGCTGACGACTGCAAACACACACACACACACACACAGTTAAACAGAAAGAACCACACACACACAGTTAAACAGAAAGAACCACACACACACACAGTATAGGGGGTAAAGTTAGGGCAATTCCCCTGTCAAATAGGTGAAATCTAATAAAACAATTATATTATATACTATATAAACCATCATCATTGAGTAGATTTCAAATAATAAAATGAATGATATCTGATTTACTTATTTTGGCAATAAAAGTTAAATATCCCCATTGACCAAAGAGTAAACGATCTGCTGCAGCATGGCGTCACACACACACCACACACACGCAGCTCCTCCGCCTCCAGGATCTGCTGCAGCATGGCGTCCCCACACACACACACACACACACGTGCAGCTCCTCCGCCTCCAGGATCTGCTGCAGCATGGCGTCCCCACACACACACACACCTGTGCAGCTCCTCCGCCTCCAGGATCTGCTGCAGCATGGCGTCCACACACACACACACACACACACACACACACACACACACACACACACACACACACACACACACACACCTGTGCAGCTCCTCCGCCTCCAGGATCTGCTGCAGCATGGCGTCCCCTCACACACACACACACACACACACACACACCTGTGCAGCTCCTCCGCCTCCAGGATCTGCTGCAGCATGGCGTCCCCTCACACACACACACACACACACCTGTGCAGCTCCTCCGCCTCCAGGATCTGCTGCAGCATGGCGTCCCCTCACACACACACACACACACACACCTGTGCAGCTCCTCCGCCTCCAGGATCTGCTGCAGCATGGCGTCCCCTCACACACACACACACACCTGTGCAGCTCCTCCGCCTCCAGGATCTGCTGCAGCATGGCGTCCCCTCACACACACACACACACACACCTGTGCAGCTCCTCCGCCTCCAGGATCTGCTGCAGCATGGCGTCCCCTCACACACACACACACACACACACCTGTGCAGCTCCTCCGCCTCCAGGATCTGCTGCAGCATGGCGTCCCCTCACACACACACACACACCTGTGCAGCTCCTCCGCCTCCAGGATCTGCTGCAGCATGGCGTCCCCTCACACACACACACACACACACACACACACACACACACACACACACACACACACCTGTGCAGCTCCTCCGCCTCCAGGATCTGCTGCAGCATGGCGTCCCCTCACACACACACACACACCTGTGCAGCTCCTCCGCCTCCAGGATCTGCTGCAGCATGGCGTCCCCTCACACACACACACACACACACACACACACACCTGTGCAGCTCCTCCGCCTCCAGGATCTGCTGCAGCATGGCGTCCCCTCACACACACACACACACACACACACACACACACCTGTGCAGCTCCTCCGCCTCCAGGATCTGCTGCAGCATGGCGTCCCCTCACACACACACACACACACACACACACACACACCTGTGCAGCTCCTCCGCCTCCAGGATCTGCTGCAGCATGGCGTCCCCACACACACACACACACCTGTGCAGCTCCTCCGCCTCCAGGATCTGCTGCAGCATGGCGTCCCCTCACACACACACACACACACACCTGTGCAGCTCCTCCGCCTCCAGGATCTGCTGCAGCATGGCGTCCCCTCACACACACACACACACACACACACACACACCTGTGCAGCTCCTCCGCCTCCAGGATCTGCTGCAGCATGGCGTCCCCCATCTCCTTCCGGATCTGGATCTCCTGGAGGAGGTTCTTCCTCCGCTCCGCCATCAGCTTCACACGCAAACTCTCCACCAAGCTCAGCAACTCCTGCGAGAGAGAGAGCGAGAGATTATCATGATTGGTCAATCCCTCACCTGTGAGGGTCATGAAGGGCTGAAGGCACCTCTTGGGGTAAGATGGACACATCCGCCTCCTCTCCATCCAGCAGCTCCTCCTCAGACAGGTATTCCTCCACCGCCTGGTCATCGAGGACTCCGTGTCTCAGCAATGGCTTCCCATCCAGACCAACCAGACGTGGAGCCAGAGCCTCGATAGATCTCTGAGGAAGGACCTGTAACACCTAACACACACACACACACACACACACACACACACACTTTGATTGACAGCTCCTCAGCTGTATCGGCTCACTCTAGCGACCCCTGCTGGTCAGAACAGTGCAAATACAGCCAAAATATGCATAAAAACACCTTTTACAAACTAACTGCAATGCTTCTGACATCCTTAAACACCACTAACAATTACAGAGGAACGCCATATTTAATGTTAGATGAGTTATATTAATTTGAATAGACCATTTACTTCAACTCTTCTTCAAATCTGTCATTAAATGCCTAGAAATGTTGAAGACAGATCCGAGATCAGGTTAAAATCATATATATATATATATATATATATACACACACTTGTTCATGGGGTCAGAGAGATCGACCCCTAGCGGCGAAACTTTAAAGGGCTAGTTCACCCAAAAATGAAGATTAGCCCATGATTTCCTCTCGTCATCCGAGGTGTGTGTGACATTCTTCTCTCAGACGAATATAATCTGAGTTATATTACACAAGTCCAGGCTAATCCAAGCTTTATAACAGCAGTAATAGTTGCTCTGTTTTTGAAGTGCATCTGTGTGTCATATAACTGCTCCAGCGGCTCTGGGGTGTTAATAAAGGCCTTCTGAAGCGAATCAATGCGTTTGTGTGAGAAAAATATCCATATTTAAAACTTTATCAAGTCAACTTTCGGCCTCCGCCTTCCCTGTTCAGTTTCTGGAAGTGTGTAAAGTTCTCCTGCGGATGGAGAGACTAACGCTCAGCTCCGCTCGTCATGACGTCACACACACATCTGGAGTTTCACTTTCAACATTCAACACTTACACAGAAGGCGGAGGCCGAAAGTTTACTTGATAAAGTTTTAAATATGGATATTTTTCTTACACAAACGCATTGATTCGCTTCAGAAGGCCTTTATTAACACCCCAGAGCCGCTGGAGCAGTTATATGACACACAGATGCACTTCAAAAACAGAGCAACCATTCCTGCTGTTATAAAGCTTGGATTAGCCTGGACTTTTGGAATATAATTTTATTCGTCTGAGAGAAGAATGTCACACACACCTCGGATGAGCTGAGGGAGAGTAAATCATGGGCTAATGTTCATTTTTGGGTGAGCTGGCCCTTTAAGAAACTGAAGTTGCCAACTCTTTACATTGTAAAGTTGCTAAAAGACACTAGATGGCGTAATTCACCAACTGTTGGGAGTGTACATCAGTTTCCCTCCTAATGCTCAAATGTCCAGTAAATCAGTGTTTGATAGTGATTGACTATTAACCAGCAGTACAAAACGTTACTAGTCGACTTTCTCGCTAAATGGGTCTGAGAAGTCATTAATCTAGTGACAGTCTGCAAATGGGCAACACTGGTTATGACTTAACGAAGCCTCGTTTACTGTAATCACATGACTTTGGTGGTTTGATAGGCCCTGTCCCAAATGCCTCACTTCATGTGCACTTTCGGGCTTGTGGACTTAAAATGGCCGCCGCGTGCGTGTCCGTTAATTCCACAAGACCCGCGAGCGCCCCCTTGAGGTCGATATGTGCCCTCGATGCACACTTTTGCAAGTTGTAAACTCGGAATTGCATGAATAAAGTCAGAATTGCAAGTTGTAAACTCGGAATTGCATGAATAAAGTAAGAATTGCAAGTTGTAAACTCGGAATTGCATGAATAAAGTCAGAATTGCAAGTTGTAAACTCGGAATTGCATGAATAAAGTCAGAATTGCAAGTTGTAAACTTGTAATTGCATGAATAAACTCGGAATTGCATGAATAAAGTCAGAATTGCAAGTTGTAAACTCGGAATTGCATGAATAAAGTCAGAATTGCAAGTTGTAAACTCGGAATTGCATGAATAAAGTCAGAATTGCAAGTTGTAAACTCGGAATTGCATGAATAAAGTCAGAATTGCAAGTTGTAAACTCGGAATTGCATGAATAAAGTCAAAATTGCAATGTGTAAACTCGGAATTGCATGAATAAAAGTCAGAATTACAAGTTGTAAACTCGGAATTGCGAGAAAAAAAAATTTCAGGGTTAAATTTCACAATTCTTAGAAATACTCACAATTGCAAAAAATGACAAAAGTAAAAATTGCAAGAGAAAGTTGCAATTAAACGTTTTTAACAGAGTTTAAATCTCACAATTCATACTTTATAACTTGTAATATACATATACATCTTAAAAGGTCTGAGGTTTCTTTCTCAGAATCGTGAGATCAATTGCAATGGCCTTTTGTATTTTTTATTCTGTGGCGGTAAACTAGAGTGAGGGTCTAGGGGGCCGTTTGGGACAGGGCCAATCCCTGGATCAGAACATGATTCTCGAGGGATTCCCCATCACTAGCTGCTGTGGTCAATCGCTTTGCTTGTGTAACAATGACTCTGTGAGGTTACAGACTGTGGCATTACAGCAGCCCAGAGTTCCCATAATGGTCACAAACGTCATCCTACTAATAAATCCCAAACCTGCTTGGCGACGGCGGAGAACTTCATCACGTGGAGCGTCTCATCATAGGTGGAGGCGCACTGGTTGATGTTGACGATCATGCAAGCCTTGCCCCGGCCACAGAACATGCCCTGGAAGAGCCGGGTCAGCTTACTCTCTCGGAACGGGACATAGCTCGCCTTCGACCTTAGAGCAGACACCGTTATAACACACACACACACACTGGGCGGAGACTGCTGGGTTAGGATGCTGGCTTGATTTAGCCCAGTTTGGGTTGGAAGTCGTTCTTAATCTGGGTTGGGAACGCGGACGTTAAAGAGAATGGACTGAAGACTAGACTACACACGTTAACTTGAGTTAAAGTCTAATGGAAATTGGACACGAGTTATATTCAATGAACCGTTAAAAACTACTTCACTTAACCCTTGTGTTACGTTGCGGGTCAATTTGACCTGTTTTGATTTAAGTTGTCAGAAATATCGGTTTTCTTTAAATTGTGTGACTCATTTAGGGTCATGAACATGCAAAGTTTCAACACGCTGATGTGTTTCGACATATCACGAATGTAACAGTAAATGTGTGTGTATGTTCATGGGTCAATTTGACCCGCATATATTTATGTTCTAAGGCAATTGTAGAGACCCAAAATAATAACATTTCTTGATTATATTTTGTTATTTTAGTTTTTTGGGGCTAAAACAATGCACTTTTCCCCTTTTTTTTCATACAGAAATTTTTTTTATGTATGCCACAAATGGTAAAAATGACCTATAATTGCTTTTTTCAATCTATCTGAAATACTATCTAACCTACATTGTTTTTCTTAAAATTGTGTGACCTTTTCTCATTTAGGGTCATTAACATGCATGCAGAGTTTCAACATGCTGATGCGTTGTGAAATGTGCATATATCGAAATGTTCTACACTCCTGCTGTTTGTGGGTCAGTTTGACCCGTATAGGACAGATATTCAAAAGCAACTGTACAAACACAAAATACACAACACTGTGTGTGTCAGAGCTCTTCAACTCTAGTCCTGAAGAGCTGACATTAACAACTTCATCAAGCAGCGTTCTGAACTCGGCCATCACTGTATAAGTCGTAAAAGTAAAGTTTAAAACAAGTTATACAAGTTTATAAACAGGTTTTTATATTTTATATAACATACATTTTACAAAACATGTTCAACTCTAAAACATCAAGAAAATCAAAGCTAAATATCTGAACAAATTCCGTGCCAAATTTTAGGTTGATATCTAAAAAAAAATGATGTTTTTGTGCGCAGTACCAACGGTTTCCACTAGATGACATGTAGACTCTTCGATTTCCATATATGGTTTGAGTGATCTGAACATTATATTTGCATACTTTTCAAAATATCTATGAAGTAGACATCCTATCAGAAGTAGTTTGGGCAGTAATGTTAATATTTGATTTGAATTCAATCTCTAAAATGCATATAAAAAAACATGGAAAGAGTCAGAGCGCGCGTTATAGTTTGGCACCGCATCACAAATGACGAATCTATCGCTGTTTATCTACTGCTGTCATCTCTTTTGAAAATCAGTCACCAAATATGAAAATTAGAGTCTGAAAGCTTTAAAATGCTGTATAGTTGGTCAAGACTACAAGTGGTTTAGACTAAGATATGATTGTTCTAAATGTATAAAGGCAAGTGTCCTATGGGGCCAATCTTAAAAATAGTGGTTAAAATATTTATTCTTTGTAATGTGTGAAAAGTATTGATATTGAAAGTTAATTGTTTGTACCTGATTGTATGTGATTTTTGGGGAATTGTATTGAATCCAATTAGGGTCAATTTGACCCGGACCATAAGGAGTGTAAGCAGAAATCCTCCAGTGCACGAGGGTTAAACGGTCCGATTTTAAATCACTGTTACTTTGACGTTCTCGTTTTTAATAAATTTTTGCACTTTGATAGTCATTATGGTGCGTTCACACCTGACGCGAATTAAGCGATTCGCACGAGTGATTTACACGTTAAGTCAATGCAAAGACGCCAATAGACATTCTGCGGCGCAATTCTCACGAATGACATGGGCCAAATTGAGCGTTTGACGCGTAATTCACGCTAATTTTAAACCAAAACCCAGGTTAAAAACCAACTCAGTGCTGGGTATTAGGGATGAAACACTACAGTTAGTCGTTTCAATACACACCTCGGTTTTTAACTACGGTTCTGATGGCTTGTCACAACAGTTTTTTATTCTATTCTTAAGCGACAGGAACAGCAAGAGGTTCAGATGATGAAAAACCTTAACAAAACTTAACTTTAAAAAAATAAAAAACAACGTTGTACAGATTCCTAGTGTACTGTATAATATAAAATATATAAAGATGTACAGTGGCAGCTCAGAGCTGTACAGCAGCATTTAAGAATGAAATTGAATGAATAAATGTAAAAATAAAACACTTCACAGACTTCACTATATATACACACTGATTCTTATTAAAGCTGCTGTATTAGTTCTTCAGTCAAGAGCAGTGAGTGATTCTCTTTGTCTTTTGTTGTTGTATTAACATTAAATGGATAGTTCACTCAAATAAATTCTGTCATCGAGAAATGAATACAGGTTATGAACAATATTAGAGTGAGTAAATAATGACATTAGAGGTGAACTGTCCCTTTAAGGACGGTGTGTTCACTATAGGCTGCGCCGCTGTCAATTAAAGACCTGCACACATCTAATACACACACACAGACTTTACTTACACTTTAGACATAACAGACTTTTATGTTAACCGTGTGTCAGAGATGGGCACTCGAGTTAATGACTCGGACTCACATTTTATGAGACTTCAGACTCGACAAAAGAGAACAACTCAAGTCTTTAATCCTTATCTATCGTAAATTTAAAAAAAATCTTTATTTGAATGTAATAATATCTGCTTCACATGTACATGACGTGGTAGATCAGACCCTTGTTATAGAATTTCATTTTGGATGTATTGCGTGCGTCATAAGAGTCCCATAAAACAAGACAGGATCCATCGTGCCATTTGTTCTCACACATGTATTTATTACCGTGTCAGATCGGCTCGATGCAAAGAGTGTGTGGAAAACAATTCAAGACGCAGGAACGTCGTTTTATTAGACATGCGTCCACACAGGTTAGGGACATTAACTCACAGCTCGCTGCTTTACTGTGGTGTAGTGGCGAATTTGGATCACCAGCCTATTAAAACATGAAGAAAATCCTTTAAACCTAGCACTACGTTTTACTTTATCGATCTTTTCGCAGCTTTTCTCTCTCTTAATGTAGACACGAGAGAGAGATAGATAGATGTTAATCAGTTTATTGCTTAAAGCGCATATTTTAACGTATCGCAATCAGAATGCGGATAGTTTTCTATTGACTAGAAACTACTAGAAACGTTCGGTTTGATTATTTTCTGATAATGTCTGTCGTCAATAACAACGCTTTGTAACAAACGTGAATTTTACATTATAATGGATTATAATTTATAACGTAAGGCTGGATGCATCCCTTACATCTTAGGACTTTTATTACAAACAAAACCGATGATAGAAAGGTCATATTTTGTGAATAAAAAAAAGGATTTTTGAATATGATTTTTTTTATGCAAGACATAAAATGACTTGAGACTTGACTTGGACTCCAGATGAAAGACTTGTGAACATCTGTTGTGTGTATTTAACAGTATTAGCGCAGTAAGACTCCAGTAATCGTGTGTTTGACAGCTGTTTAGTGCACTCAGAAAAGCTTGAATGAAATGTTTAACCGGCAAGGCTTTAAAATGCATGCAAATACTGAGCTTTGGTGATTGTGAATAACAATCTAGTGTCCTGTGAGTTTAACTCCACCTCTGACCTGTGATGTGAATGTATGTCGCGTTGTTCAAAATGGAGGCAAATGATAGAATGTGTAGAAAAATAATTAAAATGCAAAACGCAATTCACAAGCGCGTATTGAACCGTGAATGCAGTACAGAACGGGTCAATTATATTGAGAATTGTGGCATCCCAAGTGGGTGTGTCCCTTTTTAACCCAACGCTGGGTTAACAAAACCTGGGTAGTTTTTAAGCCAGTATTAAAGGGTTAGTTCACCCAAAAATGTAAATTGTGTCATTAATGACTGAGCCTCATGTGGTTGGACACCCGTCAGACCTCCGTTCATCTTCAGACACAAATGAAGATATTTTAGTGTAAATCTGATGCTCTGAAAGGCCTCCATTGGCTCAACTTTACCCTCTCAAGACCCTTAAAAGACACTAAAGACTAAAGTTACAAAGTCCATCTCACTACAGCGGCTCTACAATAACTTTATGAAGACGAGAATAGTTTCTGTGCGCAAAAAAACCCTAAATAACGACTTATATAGTGATGACGATTTCAAAACACGGCATCATGAAGCTTCGAAGAATTATGAATCAGTGAGTCGATTCAGCGGTTCAGAGCGTTATGAATCAGTGAGTCGAATCAGCGGTTCAGAGCGTTATGAATCAGTGAGTCGATTCAGCGGTTCAGAGCGTTATGAATCAGTGAGTCGATTCAGCAGTTTGAAGCATTATGAATCAGTGAGTCGATTCAGCAGTTTGGAGCGTTATGAATCAGTGAGTCGATTCAGCGGTTCAGAGCGTTATGAATCAGTGAGTTGATTCAGCGGTTCAGAGCGTTATGAATCAGTGAGTCGATTCAGCGGTTCAGACCGTTATGAATCAGTGAGTCGATTCTGCAGTTCAGAGCATTATGAATCAGTGAGTTGATTCCGCAGTTCGGAGCGTTATGAATCAGTGAGTCGAATCAGCGGTTTGGATTGCCAAATTTCAGCGGTTTGACACGCAATCCGAATCATGATTTAACTCACTGATTCATAACGCTCCAAACTGCTGAATCGACTCACTGATTCATAACGCTCTGAACCGCTGAATCGACTCACTGATTCATAACGCTTCGAAGCTTCATGAGGTCGTGTTTTGAAATCGTCATCACTATATAAGTCGTTATTTAGGGTTTTTTTTGCGCACAGAAACTATTCTCGTCTTCATAAAGTTATTGTAGAGCCGCTGTAGTGAGATGGACTTTGTAACTTTAGTCTTTAGTGTCTTTTAAGGGTCTTGAGAGTGTAAAGTTGAGCCAATGGAGGCCTTTCAGAGCATCAGATTTACACTAAAATATCTTCATTTGTGTCTGAAGATGAACGGAGGTCTGACGGGTGTCCAACCACATGAGGCTCAGTCATTAATGACACAATTTACAGTTTTGGCTGAACTAACCCTTTAAGAGTGTTCTCCTGTACCTGTAGCTCTGGTTGCTCCGCAGCGCTGCGATACACTTCCCCAGAATCAGCAGAGAGTTGTTGATGTTCGCCGCTTCCCTCAGTCGCTCCCCGAACGTTTGGGTTTTGTTGCATCTTTCAGAGCCGGCCAAGTCACAAAGGGAAAGACTGAGAGAAAAGAGAGAGAGAGAGCGAGAGAGAGCGAGAGAGAGCGAGAGAGAGCGAGAGAGAGCGAGAGAGAGCGAGAGAGAGCGAGAGAGAGCGAGAGAGCGAGAGAGCGAGAGAGCGAGAGAGCGAGAGAGCGAGAGAGCGAGAGAGCGAGAGAGCGAGAGAGCGAGAGAGCGAGAGAGCGAGAGAGCGAGAGAGAGAGATAGAGAGATAGAGAGATAGAGAGATAGAGAGATAGAGAGATAGAGAGATAGAGAGATAGAGAGATAGAGAGATAGAGAGATAGAGAGATAGAGAGATAGAGAGAGATAGAGAGAGATAGAGAGAGATAGAGAGAGATAGAGAGAGAGAGAGAGAGAGAGAGAGATAGAGAGAGATAGAGAGAGATAGAGAGAGAGAGAGAGGTTTCACTTTAAACCCCAGATCTGCTTCCGGACGGCCTGCGGGTCACTTACTCTGAGAGGGCCTGAACATCGGCTCCTTCCATGCGGATCAGCTTGATGGTGAAGATGCTGTGGCTGTAGAACAGACCAGAGTTCAGCACGTGTGTATTCTACACCACATCTATGAGGAAATCAGACTGAGATGACCTTCTGCTGGACGCCTGGTTCATCTTGGTCGCGGCTGCGCTTCGGTTCTTGTTTCCCACTCGCAGAACTTTACCGGCTTCCTCTGGGTTCTGCACATTCACCCACCGCAGATCTACAAGAGAACACTGATCACACTCAAGACCACCGTATAGTGCTCATTTTCCTTTTGTGAGCATTTTTCTAGATAGTATCCATGTTTTTAGTCTCAATGACACATGAAAACAACCAAATAAAGGATAAAAAAAAAAAAAAAAAAAAAAAAAAAAAAAAGGTATAAAAGGGATAGTTCAGCCAAAAATGAAGATTAGCCCATGATTTCCTCTCCCTCTCGTCATCCGAGGTGTGTGTGACATTCTTCTCTCAGACGAATATAATCTGAGTTATATTACACAAGTCCAGGCTAATCCAACAGCAGTAATAGTTGCTCTGTTTTTGAAGTGCATCTGTGCGTCATATAACTGCTCCAGCGGCTCTGGGGTGTTAATAAAGGCCTTCTGAAGCGAATCAATGCGTTTGTGTGAGAAAAATATCCATATTTAAAACTTTATCAAGTAAACTTTCAGCCTCCGCCTTCCCTGTTCAGTTTCTGGAAGTGTGTAAAGTTCCCCTGCGGATGGAAAGACTAACGCTCAGCTCCGCTCGTCATGACGTCACACACACATCTGGAGTTTCACTTTCAACATTCAACACTTTTACACAGAAGGCGGAGGCCGAAAGTTTACTTGATAAAGTTTGAAATATGGATATTTTTCTTACACAAACGTGTTGATTCGCTTCAGAAGGCCTTTATTAACACCCCAGAGCCGCTGGAGCAGTTATATGACACACAGATGCACTTCAAAAACAGAGCAACTATTACTGCTGTTATAAAGCTTGGATTAGCCTGGACTTGTGTAATATAACTCAGATTATATTCGTCTGAAAGAAGAATGTCACACACACCTCGGATGACGAGAGGGAGAGGAAATCATGGGCTAATCTTCATTTTTGGGTGAGCTAGCCCTTTAACTTCCTTCCTGTCACATGAGACCCTACTTCCAGGAAGCATAGCGAAGGCAAACCCCCCCAAAGAAAGGTTATTTTCATGTTACTAATAAGTATTTTTTGTTGACATATATCTACATAATCGTCGCTAGAAATCCAAACAAAACAAATCTTACAAGGGATCAATAGTTTTTTTTACACTTAGTCAAAAGTCTATAGTTGGCGGTGGGCAAATGACTTGTAAGTACATATAATGGGGAAATGTTTTGTGTTAACAGGTTAATAAATCAAGATTTTTTGTCTAGTGCTTTTTGCTTTCATAATATCCCACCTAAAACATAACTAACCCTTTAACTGACATCTCATTTGATAGGGGAAAAATATCATATTTTATGAGATTATGTCTTGTAAAGGCCAAAATATTGAGGAGCCTTCTTCCAGTTTGGATGCGTTTCATTCTAATCGTTCAAGGACTCTCATTCTCTTTATGACTATAGCTTATGATTCCATTATAAATGTGGAAATTCAGACAAGTAATGAGTTTACATTTACATTATTATATGAAATCACCTACTACAGTCAGCCATTGAATACTATGGGACTATTTGTTTGTTTGTTTGTTATCTATATACACAGTAGATGTAATTCTCCTCATTATATTAATTTATTTTCATTTAACTTTTTGATACACAATGCCCTGTTAGGGCAACTCAATGGCTGCACTTTGTTCCTCCACTTTAACCCTCTGGAGCTCTTCGTCATTTCTGACCGGAAAATGTTCTGTTTTGAAATGTTAAAAATCACAGCTTCATCAGAATGATATGAAACTTGGTGACTTTTCTAGCATTAGGGTGTGCATTAGCATTATTGTGTGTTCTAGCACACACACACACAAAAAAAAGATTCGCGCATGCTAATTGGTCATAAAAAAAAAACTCCCACTTGTGCTCTTCGGTCAAAAATGACCACCATAGGAAATGAATGGGAGATCTGCAAAAACAAATTCTCAGAAGAAAAAAAAATCTATATTTCTAACAAACAATTTTTTCTAAAACTTAATAATAAATAGTTATTAATAGTTTACAGGTCACAGTTTTAATTCGTTTGAAGTACTAGTGCTAAATGTTACGCTCTTAGATGTAAGAAAGAAATCTGTATTATCTCTAGCCTTGGCTACTGTATATAGACCTCCAGGGCCCTATGCTGATTTCCTAAAAGAGTTTGCAGACTTTCTCTCAGATCTATTGGTCAACGTTGATAAAGCATTGATTGTTGGAGATTTTAACATACACGTAGATAACACAAATGATGCGTTAGGGGCTGCGTTTACAGATCTATTAAATTCCTTTGGGGTCAAGCAAAACGTCACTGGTCCCACTCATCGTCTTAATCACACACTAGATTTAATTATATCACATGGAACCAACCCAACCGATATAGATATTATACCGCAAAGTGATGATGTCACTGACCATTACATGGTAACTTGCGTACTGCTGAAATCTGTCATGTTGCGCCACGTTATCGACCAGGCAGAACAATCCTTCCAACCACTATAGATAGATTCTCAAATAGCTTACCTGATCTGTCTCAGCTGCTCAGTGAACCCAAACAAACAGATGAACAAGAGGAAATGACTAGCAGTATGAGCACCATTTTCTCTAGTACATTAGAAATTGTAGCACCAATTAGATTAAAAAAGGTTAGAGAGAAAACTAAAGCACCATGGTACAGCAGTGCTACACATGTTATCAAGAGAGAAACTCGTAACTTAGAGTGTAAATGGAAACAAACTAATTTAGAGGTCTTTAGAATCGCGTGGAAAGATAGTATGTCACGTTATAAAAAGGCCCTAAAAGCAGTCAGGGCTGAGCATCTCCGCAAACTAATAGAAAATAACCAAAATAATCCAAGGTTTTTATTTAACACTGTGGCTAGACTAACAAATAAACAAGCATCGCCTGAGCAAAATATTCCGTTACAGTTTAGTAGTAATGATTTTATGAATTTCTTCACTGACAAAATAGAAAGCATCAGAAACAAAATTGTAAATGTACAATCGTTAATGATGTCTTATGATTCAACCGCAACTATCGCCCCTCAAGAACTACTACACCGCTTCACAACTATAGGACAGGAAGAGCTAAATAAACTTATCATTGCATCTAAACCAGCAACATGTTTATTAGATCCAATACCGACTAAACTACTGAAAGAGTTCTTACCTGTAGTGGAAGAGCATCTTCTCAATATTATTAACTCGTCTTTATCTTTAGGTCATGTTCCAAGAATATTCAAGTTGGCAGTCATAAAACCTCTCATTAAGAAGCCACAATTAGATCATAATAACCTAGCAAATTACAGACCCATTTCAAATCTTCCATTCATGTCTAAAATACTAGAAAAAGTTGTGTCCGCTCAATTGTGCTCTTTCTTGCAAGAAAATTATATCTATGAAAAATTTCAATCAGGATTCAGGCCGCATCACAGCACAGAAACCGCGCTCGTTAAAATCACAAATGATTTACTTCTAGCTTCTGACAAAGGCTGTATCTCAATACTAGTTCTACTCGATCTTAGTGCTGCGTTCGATACTATAGATCATAAAATACTCTTAGATCGACTTCAAAACTACACTGGTGTTCAGGGACAGGCATTAAACTGGTTTAGATCGTATTTATCAGACTGCTACCATTTTGTCTGTCTAAATGGGGAAAAATCAAAGATAACGTCAGTAGACTATGGGGTGCCGCAAGGATCCGTGTTAGGCCCTCTGCTATTCTCTATATATATGCTGCCACTTGGTAATATTATAAGAAAACATGGAATTAATTTCCACAGTTATGCTGATGACACTCAATTATATATTTCATCACGACCAGATGAAAACGCTAAATTATCTAAACTGACAGCGTGTTGAAGATATTAAACACTGGATGACATGTAATTTTCTGCTATTGAATTCAGATAAAACGGAGGTATTACTTATTGGTCCAAAAAACTGCCCACAAAACCTCTCACAATACAACTTTAACTTGGAAGGATGTCCTGTCGCTTTATCCACTACAGTGAAAGACCTGGGTGTTATATTAGACCGCAACTTGTCTTTCGAAAATCATATTTCATATGTTACAAGAACTGCATTTTTCCACCTTAGAAACATTGCTAAGCTACGTAACATGCTATCTATCTCTGATGCAGAAAAGTTAGTTCATGCATTCATGACCTCGAGACTAGATTACTGTAATGCTTTATTAGCTGGTTGTCCTGCATCATCAATAAACAAGCTACAGTTAGTCCAAAACGCAGCTGCTAGAGTTCTTACTAGGTCAAGAAAATATGATCATATAACACCAATTTTATCATCTCTACACTGGTTACCTATTAAGTTCCGTATCAATTACAAAGTATTGCTACTGACCTATAAAGCCCTAAATGGTTTAGCTCCAGTGTATTTAACGGATCTTCTATCGCCCTACAATCCATCGCGCTCTTTAAGATCAGTAAACTCGAGGCTTCTGGTCATTCCTAGGATATCTAAGTCCACTAAAGGAGGGAGGGCATTTTCACATTTAGCTCCTAAACTCTGGAATAGTCTTCCTGATATTGTTTGAGGTTCAGACTCAAGCATTCACATTATAAATACGTTTTATACTACAGTTAAATCGCACCAACAGCATTAATATTCTGAACAGCAGCTACGCTAATTATTTCCCATCTGCTTTTCTGTTGTCATCTCGGGACACTAGTCCCGAGGTAACTAGTTCGTCAGCTCCAGTTTGTATCCAGCCTCTCATGGAGACTTCAGATGCCCCAACACCTGTGAAGAGACGACTCGACGCCTGTGAAGAGACGACTCAACGCCTGCGTTATGGCCTAAATTAATACATGATTGATTAACTTATCCTAACATTTTTCTTTAACATTCTCTTTCTAACATTTTTCAATGTACATTTATGAAATGCACTTTCTGTGAAGCTGCTTTGAAACAATGTGTATTGTGAAAAGCGCTATACAAATAAATTTGAATTGAATTGAATAGAATAGTCTTTGAGATTTTTTAAATATATATTAAATTCCATCAAAAAAAAACAAAATCATTAAATGTGTTCAAAAGAGAACTAGTGAATCCTCAAGCCTCTCCATAGAGACCTCTAGTGGTTACACATGGTTGCAGGATTTCTTAAATAATTCCACAAGAGGCGCTAATCTGCCTTCAAAAAAATTTGAAGGCCTAGTCTCTATTTTAACCTGAAATACTCCAATAATACAAAAATTTAATTTACAAAATTGTATAATTTTCAATGGCAAAAAGAGACCATAATTATTGCATAAATATAAAAAAACCCATCAAATCATCTCAAAACACAAAATTAAAAAGAAAAAAATATTATTGAAGAAAAATAAAATGCATTGGTTTTACTGGGGTGGAGGAAATATCATTTTAAGGTGTCCGGGAAGACGACCAATGCAACCTCTAAAGGAAGAGCAGCAGAGGGTTAAGAGAAATGAATGTGTTGTATTTTCATGTTCAACAGATTATTAGATGCCGCTTTTTTGAGTTTGCATCAAATGTTCTTCGACTTTAATACACAAAAAAGATTGATCTGTTGAAAGCAGTTATTTTGAGTTAGATGCCAAATGTTCTCCTCCTAGTCAAATTTGGCATTGCAGGGGTGCTATAGCTATAGTTGCCACACATTCAAATACGATTTTCAAGAAGAAAAAAAAACCAAAACCGAGGGAAAATAAATGCAGAACATGTTCACATAGGACACTATCATGACTACACTCAAAAAAAAAAAAAAATAGGTTCTATATGGCACCAAAAATGGTTCTTGACTCGTAATCATAGGGGAACCTTTTTTAGTGCTATATAGCACCAATTTTGGTGCTTCAGTGGTTCTATATAGCACCTTAGTCAAAGCACCGCTTAAGAACCCCTGAAGCACCCCTGAAGAACCGCTGAAGCACCTCTGAAGAACCGCTGAAGCACCTCTGAAGAACTGCTGAAGCACCCCTGAAGAACCCCCGAAGAACCCCCGAAGAACCCCTGAAGCACCGCAGAAGAACCCCTGTAGAACCTCTGAAGAACCCTTGAAGAACCCCTGAAGAACCCTTGAAGAACCCCTGAAGCACCGCCAAAGAACCCCTGAAGAACCCCTGAAGCACCGCTGAAGCACCGCTGAAGCACCGCTGAAGCACCGCCGAAGCACCGCCGAAGCACCGCCGAAGAACCCCTGAAGAACCCCTGAAGATCCCCTGAAGAACCCCTGAAGCACCGCTGAAGAACCCCTGAAGAACCCCTGAAGAACCCCTGAAGAACCCCTGAAGAACCCCTGAAGCACCGCTGAAGATCCCCTGAAGAACCCCTGAAGAACCGCTGAAGAACCGCTGAAGCACCGCTGAAGCACCGCTGAAGATCCCCTGAAGAACCCCTGAAGAACCGCTGAAGAACCGCTGAAGCACCGCTGAAGCACCGCTGAAGATCCCCTGAAGAACCCCTGAAGCACCGCTGAAGAAACACTGAAGAACCCCTGAAGAAACACTGAAGAACCCCTGAAGCACTGCTGAAGAAACACTGAAGAACCGCTGAAGCACCGCTGAAGCACCGCTGAAGATCCCCTGAAGAACCCCTGAAGAACCGCTGAAGAACCGCTGAAGCACCGCTGAAGCACCGCTGAAGCACCGCTGAAGATCCCCTGAAGAACCCCTGAAGCACCGCTGAAGAAACACTGAAGAACCCCTGAAGAAACACTGAAGAACCCCTGAAGCACCGCTGAAGAAACACTGAAGAACCCCTGAAGCACTGCTGAAGAACCCCTGAAGCACCGCTGAAGAACCAAAATTGGTGCTATATAGCACTAAAAAAGGTTCCCCTATGATTACGAGCCAAGAACCATTTTTAGTGCCATATAGAACCTTTTTTTTGAGTGTACATGCATGAAACCATTCAGAAAAATGTGGGCACCAATGGGTTTCGAGCGCTTCTAAAGCCTCCATCCGCGGGAGGAGTACCTCGGATGTAGGAGCTCCCAGTGCTGTCCTCACACACCCTCAGTGCTGGACGCCTCCTGGTCTTACTGGTGTGGGCCGGCTGGAGCAGGTCGTACACGTGCTCGTTGTAGATCTCATAGAACCCCACCCAGACGGAGTAAAGGCAAGGCCCTTCATCAGCCGTGGCATCAGCGCTGTCCACTGGAACACATTAGAGAGATTAGCCCTGGCCCAACACACGGGCTGGCCATCGGAACCGCTCACACCTGTCCGGCCATCGGAACCGCTCACACCTGTCCGACCATCGGAACCGCTCACACCTGTCCGACCATCGGAACCGCACACACCTGTCCGACCATCGGAACCGCTCACACCTGTCCGACCATCGGAACCCCTCACACCTGTCCGACCATCAGAACCGCTCACACCTGTCCGACCATCAGAACCGCTCACACCTGTCTGACCATCAGAACCGCTCACACCTGTCTGACCATCAGAACCGCTCACACCTGTCCGACCATCGGAACCGCTCACACCTGTCCGACCATCAGAACCGCTCACACCTGTCCGACCATCAGAACCGCTCACACCTGTCCGACCATCGGAACCGCTCACACCTGTCTGACCATCAGAACCGCTCATACCTGTCTGACCATCGGAACCACTCACACCTGTCTGACCATCGGAACCGCTCACACCTGTCTGACCATCAGAACCGCTCACACCTGTCTGACCATCAGAACCTGTTTGACCATCAGAACCGATCATACCTGTCTGACCATCAGAACCTGTCTGACCATCAGAACCGATCATACCTGTCTGACCATCAGAACCTGTCTGACCATCAGAACCGATCATACCTGTCTGACCATCAGAACCTGTCTGACCATCGGAACCGCTCACACCTGTCTGACCATCGGAACCGCTCACACCTGTCTGACCATCGGAACCGCTCACACCTGTCTGAGCATCGGAACCGCTCACACCTGTCTGACCATCGGAACCGCTCACACCTGTGTGATCATCAGAACCGCTCACCTGTCTGACCATCAGATCCGCACACCTGTCTGATCATCAGAACCGCTCACACCTGTCTGACCATCAGAACCGCTCACACCTGTCTGACCATCAGAACCGCTCACACCTGTCTGACCATCAGAACCGCTCACACCTGTCTGACCATCGGAACCGCTCACACCTGTCTGACCATCGGAACCGCTCACACCTGTCTGACCATCGGAACCGCTCACACCTGTCTGACCATCGGAACCGCTCACACCTGTCTGACCATCAGAACCGCTCACACCTGTCTGACCATCAGAACCGCTCACACCTGTCTGATCATCAGAACCGCTCACACCTGTCTGACCATCAGAACCGCTCATACCTGTCTGACCATCAGAACCTGTCTGACCATCAGAACCGCTCATACCTGTCTTACCATCAGAACCGCTCACACCTGTCTGACCATCAGAACCGCTCACACCTGTCTGACCATCAGAACCGCTCACACCTGTCCGACCATCAGAACCGCTCACACCTGTCCGACCATCGGAACCGCTCACACCTGTCCGACCATCGGAACCACTCATACCTGTCTGACCATCAGAACCTGTCTGACCATCAGAACCGCTCATACCTGTCTGACCATCAGAACCGCTCACACCTGTGTGATCATCAGAACCGCTCACCTGTCTGACCATCAGAACCGCTCACACCTGTCTGATCATCAGAACCGCTCACACCTGTCTGACCATCAGAACCGCTCACACCTGTCTGACCATCAGAACCTGTCTGACCATCAGAACCTGTCTGACCATCAGAACCTGTCTGACCATCAGAACCTGTCTGACCATCAGAACCTGTCTGACCATCAGAACCGATCATACCTGTCTGACCGTCAGAACCTGTCTGACCATCAGAACCTGTCTGACCATCAGAACCGCTCATACCTGTCTGACCATCAGAACCTGTCTGACCATCAGAACCGCTCACACCTGTCTGACCATCGGAACCACTCATACCTGTCTGACCATCGGAACCCCTCACACCTGTCTGACCATCGGAACCCCTCACACCTGTCTGACCATCGGAACCGCTCACACCTGTCCGACCATCGGAACCGCTCACACCTGTCCGACCATCAGAACCGCTCACACCTGTCTGACCATCAGAACCGCTCACACCTGTCTGATCATCAGAACCACTCATACCTGTCTGACCATCGGAACCCCTCACACCTGTCTGACCATCGGAACCCCTCACACCTGTCTGACCATCAGAACCGCTCACACCTGTCCGACCATCAGAACCGCTCACACCTGTCTGACCATCAGAACCGCTCACACCTGTCCGACCATCAGAACCGCTCACACCTGTCCGACCATCAGAACCGCTCACACCTGTCTGAACATCAGAACCACTCACACCTGTCTGACCATCAGAACCACTCATACCTGTCTGACCATCAGAACCGCTCATACCTGTCTGACCATCAGAACCGCTCACACCTGTCTGACCATCGGAACCGCTCACACCTGTCTGACCATCGGAACCGCTCACACCTGTCTGACCATCGGAACCCCTCACACCTGTCTGACCATCGGAACCCCTCACACCAGTCTGACCATCGGAACCGCTCACACCTGTGTGATCATCAGAACCGCTCACACCTGTCTGGCCATCGGAACCGCTCACACCTGTCTGACCATCGGAACCGCTCACACCTGTCTGACCATCAGAACCGCTCACACCTGTCTGACCATCGGAACCGCTCACACCTGTCTGATCATCAGAACCGCTCACACCTGTCTGACCATCAGAACCGATCATACCTGTCTGACCATCAGAACCTGTCTGACCATCAGAACCGATCATACCTGTCTGACCATCAGAACCTGTCTGACCATCGGAACCACTCACACCTGTCTGACCATCGGAACCGCTCACACCTGTCTGACCATCGGAACCGCTCACACCTGTCTGACCATCGGAACCGCTCACACCTGTCTGACCATCGGAACCCCTCACACCTGTCCGACCATCGGAACCGCTCACACCTGTCTGACCATCGGAACCGCTCACACCTGTCTGACCATCAGAACCGCTCACACCTGTCTGACCATCGGAACCGCTCACACCTGTCTGACCATCGGAACCGCTCACACCTGTGTGATCATCAGAACCGCTCACACCTGTCTGATCATCAGAACCGCTCACACCTGTCTGATCATCAGAACCGCTCACACCTGTCTGACCATCAGAACCGCTCACACCTGTCTGGCCATCGGAACCGCTCACACCTGTCTGGCCATCGGAACCGCTCACACCTGTCTGGCCATCGGAACCGCTCACACCTGTCTGACCATCGGAACCGCTCACACCTGTCTGATCATCAGAACCGCTCACACCTGTCTGACCATCAGAACCGCTCACCTGTCTGATCATCAGAACCACTCACACCTGTCTGACCATCAGAACCGCTCACACCTGTCTGACCATCAGAACCGCTCACACCTGTCTGACCATCAGAACCGCTCACACCTGTCTGACCATCAGAACCTGTCTGACCATCAGAACCGATCATACCTGTCTGACCATCAGAACCTGTCTGACCATCAGAACCGATCATACCTGTCTGACCATCAGAACCTGTCTGACCATCAGAACCTGTCTGACCATCAGAACCGCTCATACCTGTCTGACCATCAGAACCGCTCATACCTGTCTGACCATCAGAACCTGTCTGACCATCAGAACCGCTCACACCTGTCTGACCATCAGAACCGCTCACACCTGTCTGACCATCAGAACCGCTCACACCTGTCTGACCATCAGAACCGCTCACACCTGTCCGACCATCAGAACCGCTCACACCTGTCCGACCATCGGAACCACTCATACCTGTCTGACCATCAGAACCTGTCTGACCATCAGAACCGCTCATACCTGTCTGACCATCAGAACCGCTCACACCTGTGTGATCATCAGAACCGCTCACCTGTCTGACCATCAGAACCGCTCACACCTGTCTGATCATCAGAACCGCTCACACCTGTCTGACCATCAGAACCGCTCACACCTGTCTGACCATCAGAACCGCTCACACCTGTCTGACCATCAGAACCTGTCTGACCATCAGAACCTGTCTGACCATCAGAACCTGTCTGACCATCAGAACCGATCATACCTGTCTGACCATCAGAACCTGTCTGACCATCAGAACCGCTCATACCTGTCTGACCATCAGAACCGCTCATACCTGTCTGACCATCAGAACCTGTCTGACCATCAGAACCGCTCATACCTGTCTGACCATCAGAACTGCTCACACCTGTCTGACCATCAGAACCGCTCACACCTGTCCGACCATCGGAACCGCTCACACCTGTCCGACCATCAGAACCGCTCACACCTGTCCGACCATCGGAACCACTCATACCTGTCTGACCATCAGAACCTGTCTGACCATCAGAACCGCTCACACCTGTGTGATCATCAGAACCGCTCACCTGTCTGACCATCAGAACCGCTCACACCTGTCTGATCATCAGAACCGCTCACACCTGTCTGACCATCAGAACCGCTCACACCTGTCTGACCATCAGAACCTGTCTGACCATCAGAACCGATCATACCTGTCTGACCATCAGAACCTGTCTGACCATCAGAACCGATCATACCTGTCTGACCATCAGAACCTGTCTGACCATCAGAACCTGTCTGATCATCAGAACCGCTCACACCTGTCTGATCATCAGAACCGCTCACACCTGTCTGATCATCAGAACCGCTCACACCTGTCTGACCATCAGAACCGCTCACACCTGTCTGACCATCAGAACCGCTCACACCTGTCTGACCATCAGAACCGCTCACACCTGTCTGACCATCAGAACCGCTCACACCTGTCTGACCATCAGAACCGCTCACACCTGTCTGACCATCAGAACCGCTCACACCTGTCTGACCATCAGGACCGCTCACACCTGTCTGACCATCAGGACCGCTCACACCTGTCTGACCATCAGGACCTGTCTGACCATCAGAACCGATCATACCTGTCTGACCATCGGAACCTGTCTGACCATCAGAACCGATCATACCTGTCTGACCATCAGAACCGCTCATACCTGTCTGACCATCAGAACCGCTCACACCTGTCTGACCATCAGAACCGCTCACACCTGTCTGACCATCAGAACCGCTCACACCTGTCCGACCATCAGAACCGCTCACACCTGTCCGACCATCAGAACCGCTCACACCTGTCCCACCATCGGAACCACTCATACCTGTCTGACCATCAGAACCTGTCTGACCATCAGAACCGCTCACACCTGTCTGACCATCGGAACCGCTCACACCTGTCTGGCCATCGGAACCGCTCACACCTGTCTGGCCATCGGAACCGCTCACACCTGTCTGACCATCGGAACCGCTCACACCTGTCTGATCATCAGAACCGCTCACACCTGTCTGATCATCAGAACCGCTCACACCTGTCCGACCATCAGAACCGCTCACACCTGTCCGACCATCAGAACCGCTCACACCTGTCCGACCATCGGAACCACTCATACCTGTCTGACCATCAGAACCTGTCTGACCATCAGAACCGCTCACACCTGTCTGACCATCGGAACCGCTCACACCTGTCTGGCCATCGGAACCGCTCACACCTGTCTGGCCATCGGAACCGCTCACACCTGTCTGACCATCGGAACCGCTCACACCTGTCTGATCATCAGAACCGCTCACACCTGTCTGACCATCAGAACCGCTCACACCTGTCCGACCATCAGAACCGCTCACCTGTCTGATCATCAGAACCACTCACACCTGTCTGACCATCAGAACCGCTCACCTGTCTGATCATCAGAACCACTCACACCTGTCTGACCATCAGAACCGCTCACACCTGTCTGACCATCAGAACCGCTCACACCTGTCTGACCATCAGAACTGCTCACACCTGTCTGACCATCAGAACCTGTCTGACCATCAGAACCGATCATACCTGTCTGACCATCAGAACCTGTCTGACCATCAGAACCTGTCTGACCATCAGAACCTGTCTGACCATCAGAACCGATCATACCTGTCTGACCATCAGAACCTGTCTGACCATCAGAACCGCTCATACCTGTCTGACCATCAGAACCGTTCATACCTGTCTGACCATCAGAACCGCTCATACCTGTCTGACCATCAGAACCGCTCACACCTGTCTGACCATCAGAACCGCTCACACCTGTCTGACCATCAGAACCGCTCACACCTGTCTGACCATCAGAACCGCTCACACCTGTCCGACCATCGGAACCGCTCACACCTGTCCGACCATCGGAACCACTCATACCTGTCTGACCATCAGAACCTGTCTGACCATCAGAACCGCTCATACCTGTCTGACCATCAGAACCGCTCATACCTGTCTGACCATCAGAACCGCTCACACCTGTGTGATCATCAGAACCGCTCACCTGTCTGACCATCAGAACCGCTCACACCTGTGTGATCATCAGAACCGCTCACCTGTCTGACCATCAGAACCGCTCACACCTGTCTGATCATCAGAACCGCTCACACCTGTCTGACCATCAGAACCGCTCACACCTGTCTGACCATCAGAACCTGTCTGACCATCAGAACCTGTCTGACCATCAGAACCTGTCTGACCATCAGAACCGATCATACCTGTCTGACCATCAGAACCTGTCTGACCATCAGAACCGCTCATACCTGTCTGACCATCAGAACCGCTCATACCTGTCTGACCATCAGAACCTGTCTGACCATCAGAACCGCTCATACCTGTCTGACCATCAGAACTGCTCACACCTGTCTGACCATCAGAACCGCTCACACCTGTCCGACCATCAGAACCGCTCACACCTGTCCGACCATCAGAACCGCTCACACCTGTCCGACCATCGGAACCACTCATACCTGTCTGACCATCAGAACCTGTCTGACCATCAGAACCGCTCACACCTGTGTGATCATCAGAACAGCTCACCTGTCTGACCATCAGAACCGCTCACACCTGTCTGATCATCAGAACCGCTCACACCTGTCTGACCATCGGAACCACTCATACCTGTCTGACCATCAGAACCTGTCTGACCATCAGAACCGCTCACACCTGTCTGACCATCGGAACCGCTCACACCTGTCTGGCCATCGGAACCGCTCACACCTGTCTGGCCATCGGAACCGCTCACACCTGTCTGACCATCAGAACCGCTCACACCTGTCTGATCATCAGAACCGCTCACACCTGTCCGACCATCAGAACCGCTCACACCTGTCCGACCATCAGAACCGCTCACACCTGTCCGACCATCAGAACCGCTCACACCTGTCCGACCATCGGAACCACTCATACCTGTCTGACCATCAGAACCTGTCTGACCATCAGAACCGCTCACACCTGTCTGACCATCGGAACCGCTCACACCTGTCTGGCCATCGGAACCGCTCACACCTGTCTGGCCATCGGAACCGCTCACACCTGTCTGACCATCGGAACCGCTCACACCTGTCTGATCATCAGAACCGCTCACACCTGTCTGACCATCAGGACCGCTCACACCTGTCTGACCATCAGGACCGCTCACACCTGTCTGACCATCAGGACCTGTCTGACCATCAGAACCGATCATACCTGTCTGACCATCGGAACCTGTCTGACCATCAGAACCGATCATACCTGTCTGACCATCAGAACCGCTCATACCTGTCTGACCATCAGAACCGCTCACACCTGTCTGACCATCAGAACCGCTCACACCTGTCTGACCATCAGAACCGCTCACACCTGTCCGACCATCAGAACCGCTCACACCTGTCCGACCATCAGAACCGCTCACACCTGTCCCACCATCGGAACCACTCATACCTGTCTGACCATCAGAACCTGTCTGACCATCAGAACCGCTCACACCTGTCTGACCATCGGAACCGCTCACACCTGTCTGGCCATCGGAACCGCTCACACCTGTCTGGCCATCGGAACCGCTCACACCTGTCTGGCCATCGGAACCGCTCACACCTGTCTGACCATCAGAACCGCTCACACCTGTCTGATCATCAGAACCGCTCACACCTGTCTGATCATCAGAACCGCTCACACCTGTCCGACCATCAGAACCGCTCACACCTGTCCGACCATCAGAACCGCTCACACCTGTCCGACCATCGGAACCACTCATACCTGTCTGACCATCAGAACCTGTCTGACCATCAGAACCGCTCACACCTGTCTGACCATCGGAACCGCTCACACCTGTCTGGCCATCGGAACCGCTCACACCTGTCTGGCCATCGGAACCGCTCACACCTGTCTGACCATCGGAACCGCTCACACCTGTCTGATCATCAGAACCGCTCACACCTGTCTGACCATCAGAACCGCTCACACCTGTCCGACCATCAGAACCGCTCACCTGTCTGATCATCAGAACCACTCACACCTGTCTGACCATCAGAACCGCTCACCTGTCTGATCATCAGAACCACTCACACCTGTCTGACCATCAGAACCGCTCACACCTGTCTGACCATCAGAACCGCTCACACCTGTCTGACCATCAGAACTGCTCACACCTGTCTGACCATCAGAACCTGTCTGACCATCAGAACCGATCATACCTGTCTGACCATCAGAACCTGTCTGACCATCAGAACCTGTCTGACCATCAGAACCTGTCTGACCATCAGAACCGATCATACCTGTCTGACCATCAGAACCTGTCTGACCATCAGAACCGCTCATACCTGTCTGACCATCAGAACCGTTCATACCTGTCTGACCATCAGAACCTGTCTGACCATCAGAACCGCTCATACCTGTCTGACCATCAGAACCGCTCACACCTGTCTGACCATCAGAACCGCTCACACCTGTCTGACCATCAGAACCGCTCACACCTGTCTGACCATCAGAACCGCTCACACCTGTCCGACCATCGGAACCGCTCACACCTGTCCGACCATCGGAACCACTCATACCTGTCTGACCATCAGAACCTGTCTGACCATCAGAACCGCTCATACCTGTCTGACCATCAGAACCGCTCACACCTGTGTGATCATCAGAACCGCTCACCTGTCTGACCATCAGAACCGCTCACACCTGTGTGATCATCAGAACCGCTCACCTGTCTGACCATCAGAACCGCTCACACCTGTCTGATCATCAGAACCGCTCACACCTGTCTGACCATCAGAACCGCTCACACCTGTCTGACCATCAGAACCTGTCTGACCATCAGAACCTGTCTGACCATCAGAACCTGTCTGACCATCAGAACCTGTCTGACCATCAGAACCGATCATACCTGTCTGACCATCAGAACCTGTCTGACCATCAGAACCGCTCATACCTGTCTGACCATCAGAACCGCTCATACCTGTCTGACCATCAGAACCTGTCTGACCATCAGAACCGCTCATACCTGTCTGACCATCAGAACTGCTCACACCTGTCTGACCATCAGAACCGCTCACACCTGTCCGACCATCAGAACCGCTCACACCTGTCCGACCATCAGAACCGCTCACACCTGTCCGACCATCGGAACCACTCATACCTGTCTGACCATCAGAACCTGTCTGACCATCAGAACCGCTCACACCTGTGTGATCATCAGAACAGCTCACCTGTCTGACCATCAGAACCGCTCACACCTGTCTGATCATCAGAACCGCTCACACCTGTCTGACCATCGGAACCACTCATACCTGTCTGACCATCAGAACCTGTCTGACCATCAGAACCGCTCACACCTGTCTGACCATCGGAACCGCTCACACCTGTCTGGCCATCGGAACCGCTCACACCTGTCTGGCCATCGGAACCGCTCACACCTGTCTGACCATCAGAACCGCTCACACCTGTCTGATCATCAGAACCGCTCACACCTGTCCGACCATCAGAACCGCTCACACCTGTCCGACCATCAGAACCGCTCACACCTGTCCGACCATCAGAACCGCTCACACCTGTCCGACCATCGGAACCACTCATACCTGTCTGACCATCAGAACCTGTCTGACCATCAGAACCGCTCACACCTGTCTGACCATCGGAACCGCTCACACCTGTCTGGCCATCGGAACCGCTCACACCTGTCTGGCCATCGGAACCGCTCACACCTGTCTGACCATCGGAACCGCTCACACCTGTCTGATCATCAGAACCGCTCACACCTGTCTGACCATCAGAACCGCTCACACCTGTCCGACCATCAGAACCGCTCACCTGTCTGATCATCAGAACCACTCACACCTGTCTGACCATCAGAACCGCTCACCTGTCTGATCATCAGAACCACTCACACCTGTCTGACCATCAGAACCGCTCACCTGTCTGATCATCAGAACCACTCACACCTGTCTGACCATCAGAACCGCTCACACCTGTCTGACCATCAGAACCGCTCACACCTGTCTGACCATCAGAACTGCTCACACCTGTCTGACCATCAGAACCTGTCTGACCATCAGAACCTGTCTGACCATCAGAACCGATCATACCTGTATGACCATCAGAACCTGTCTGACCATCAGAACCGCTCATACCTGTCTGACCATCAGAACCGTTCATACCTGTCTGACCATCAGAACCTGTCTGACCATCAGAACCGCTCATACCTGTCTGACCATCAGAACCGCTCACACCTGTCTGACCATCAGAACCGCTCACACCTGTCTGACCATCAGAACCGCTCACACCTGTCTGACCATCAGAACCGCTCACACCTGTCCGACCATCGGAACCGCTCACACCTGTCCGACCATCGGAACCACTCATACCTGTCTGACCATCAGAACCTGTCTGACCATCAGAACCGCTCATACCTGTCTGACCATCAGAACCGCTCACACCTGTGTGATCATCAGAACCGCTCACCTGTCTGACCATCAGAACCGTTCACACCTGTGTGATCATCAGAACCGCTCACCTGTCTGACCATCAGAACCGCTCACACCTGTCTGATCATCAGAACCGCTCACACCTGTCTGACCATCAGAACCGCTCACACCTGTCTGACCATCAGAACCTGTCTGACCATCAGAACCTGTCTGACCATCAGAACCTGTCTGACCATCAGAACCGATCATACCTGTCTGACCATCAGAACCTGTCTGACCATCAGAACCGCTCATACCTGTCTGACCATCAGAACCTGTCTGACCATCAGAACCGCTCATACCTGTCTGACCATCAGAACTGCTCACACCTGTCTGACCATCAGAACCGCTCACACCTGTCCGACCATCAGAACCGCTCACACCTGTCCGACCATCAGAACCGCTCACACCTGTCCGACCATCGGAACCACTCATACCTGTCTGACCATCAGAACCTGTCTGACCATCAGAACCGCTCACACCTGTGTGATCATCAGAACCGCTCACACCTGTCTGATCATCAGAACCGCTCACACCTGTCTGACCATCAGAACCGCTCACACCTGTCTGACCATCAGAACCTGTCTGACCATCAGAACCGATCATACCTGTCTGACCATCAGAACCTGTCTGACCATCAGAACCGATCATACCTGTCTGACCATCAGAACCTGTCTGACCATCAGAACCTGTCTGATCATCAGAACCGCTCACACCTGTCTGATCATCAGAACCGCTCACATCTGTCTGATCATCAGAACCGCTCACACCTGTCTGACCATCCGAACCGCTCACACCTGTCTGACCATCAGAACCGCTCACACCTGTCTGACCATCAGAACCGCTCACACCTGTCTGACCATCAGAACCGCTCACACCTGTCTGACCATCAGAACCGCTCACACCTGTCTGACCATCAAAACCGCTCACACCTGTCTGACCATCAGAACCGCTCACACCTGTCTGACCATCAGAACCGCTCACACCTGTCTGACCATCAGGACCGCTCACACCTGTCTGACCATCAGGACCTGTCTGACCATCAGAACCGATCATACCTGTCTGACCATCGGAACCTGTCTGACCATCAGAACCGATCATACCTGTCTGACCATCAGAACCGCTCATACCTGTCTGACCATCAGAACCGCTCACACCTGTCTGACCATCAGAACCGCTCACACCTGTCTGACCATCAGAACCGCTCACACCTGTCCGACCATCAGAACCGCTCACACCTGTCCGACCATCAGAACCGCTCACACCTGTCCCACCATCGGAACCACTCATACCTGTCTGACCATCAGAACCTGTCTGACCATCAGAACCGCTCACACCTGTCTGACCATCGGAACCGCTCACACCTGTCTGGCCATCGGAACCGCTCACACCTGTCTGGCCATCGGAACCGCTCACACCTGTCTGACCATCGGAACCGCTCACACCTGTCTGATCATCAGAACCGCTCACACCTGTCCGACCATCAGAACCGCTCACACCTGTCCGACCATCAGAACCGCTCACACCTGTCCGACCATCGGAACCACTCATACCTGTCTGACCATCAGAACCTGTCTGACCATCAGAACCGCTCACACCTGTCTGACCATCGGAACCGCTCACACCTGTCTGGCCATCGGAACCGCTCACACCTGTCTGGCCATCGGAACCGCTCACACCTGTCTGGCCATCGGAACCGCTCACACCTGTCTGACCATCAGAACCGCTCACACCTGTCTGATCATCAGAACCGCTCACACCTGTCTGACCATCAGAACCGCTCACACCTGTCCGACCATCAGAACCGCTCACCTGTCTGACCATCAGAACCGCTCACCTGTCTGATCATCAGAACCACTCACACCTGTCTGACCATCAGAACCACTCACACCTGTCTGACCATCAGAACCGCTCACACCTGTCTGACCATCAGAACCGCTCACACCTGTCTGACCATCAGAACTGCTCACACCTGTCTGACCATCAGAACCTGTCTGACCATCAGAACCGATCATACCTGTCTGACCATCAGAACCTGTCTGACCATCAGAACCTGTCTGACCATCAGAACCGATCATACCTGTCTGACCATCAGAACCTGTCTGACCATCAGAACCGCTCATACCTGTCTGACCATCAGAACCGTTCATACCTGTCTGACCATCAGAACCTGTCTGACCATCAGAACCGCTCATACCTGTCTGACCATCAGAACCGCTCACAGCTGTCTGACCATCAGAACCGCTCACAGCTGTCTGACCATCAGAACCGCTCACACCTGTCTGACCATCAGAACCGCTCACACCTGTCTGAACATCAGAACCGCTCACACCTGTCCGACCATCGGAACCGCTCACACCTGTCCGACCATCGGAACCACTCATACCTGTCTGACCATCAGAACCTGTCTGACCATCAGAACCGCTCATACCTGTCTGACCATCAGAACCGCTCACACCTGTGTGATCATCAGAACCGCTCACCTGTCTGATCATCAGAACCGCTCACACCTGTCTGATCATCAGAACCGCTCACACCTGTCTGACCATCACAACCGCTCACACCTGTCTGACCATCAGAACCTGTCTGACCATCAGAACCTGTCTGACCATCAGAACCGATCATACCTGTCTGACCATCAGAACCTGTCTGACAATCAGAACCGCTCATACCTGTCTGACCATCAGAACCGCTCATACCTGTCTGACCATCAGAACCTGTCTGACCATCAGAACCGCTCATACCTGTCTGACCATCAGAACCTGTCTGACCATCAGAACCGCTCATACCTGTCTGACCATCAGAACTGCTCACACCTGTCTGACCATCAGAACCGCTCACACCTGTCCGACCATCAGAACCGCTCACACCTGTCCGACCATCAGAACCGCTCACACCTGTCCGACCATCGGAACCACTCACACCTGTCTGACCATCAGAACCGCTCATACCTGTCTGACCATCAGAACCTGTCTGACCATCAGAACCGCTCACACCTGTGTGATCATCAGAACCGCTCACCTGTCTGACCATCAGAACCGCTCACACCTGTCTGATCATCAGAACCGCTCACACCTGTCTGATCATCAGAACCGCTCACACCTGTCTGACCATCAGAACCGCTCACACCTGTCTGACCATCAGAACCTGTCTGACCATCAGAACCGATCATACTTGTCTGACCATCAGAACCTGTCTGACCATCAGAACCGCTCACACCTGTCTGATCATCAGAACCGCTCACACCTGTCTGACCATCAGAACCGCTCACACCTGTCTGACCATCAGAACCTGTCTGACCATCAGAACCGATCATACCTGTCTGACCATCAGAACCTGTCTGACCATCAGAACCGATCATACCTGTCTGACCATCAGAACCTGTCTGACCATCAGAACCTGTCTGATCATCAGAACCGCTCACACCTGTCTGATCATCAGAACCGCTCACACCTGTCTGATCATCAGAACCGCTCACACCTGTCTGACCATCAGAACCGCTCACACCTGTCTGACCATCAGAACCGCTCACACCTGTCTGACCATCAGAACCGCTCACACCTGTCTGACCATCAGAACCGCTCACACCTGTCTGACCATCAGAACCGCTCACACCTGTCTGACCATCAAAACCGCTCACACCTGTCTGACCATCAGAACCGCTCACACCTGTCTGACCATCAGAACCGCTCACACCTGTCTGACCATCAGGACCGCTCACACCTGTCTGACCATCAGGACCTGTCTGACCATCAGAACCGATCATACCTGTCTGACCATCGGAACCTGTCTGACCATCAGAACCGATCATACCTGTCTGACCATCAGAACCGCTCATACCTGTCTGACCATCAGAACCGCTCACACCTGTCTGACCATCAGAACCGCTCACACCTGTCTGACCATCAGAACCGCTCACACCTGTCCGACCATCAGAACCGCTCACACCTGTCCGACCATCAGAACCGCTCACACCTGTCCCACCATCGGAACCACTCATACCTGTCTGACCATCAGAACCTGTCTGACCATCAGAACCGCTCACACCTGTCTGACCATCGGAACCGCTCACACCTGTCTGGCCATCGGAACCGCTCACACCTGTCTGGCCATCGGAACCGCTCAGACCTGTCTGACCATCGGAACCGCTCACACCTGTCTGATCATCAGAACCGCTCACACCTGTCCGACCATCAGAACCGCTCACACCTGTCCGACCATCAGAACCGCTCACACCTGTCCGACCATCGGAACCACTCATACCTGTCTGACCATCAGAACCTGTCTGACCATCAGAACCGCTCACACCTGTCTGACCATCGGAACCGCTCACACCTGTCTGGCCATCGGAACCGCTCACACCTGTCTGGCCATCGGAACCGCTCACACCTGTCTGGCCATCGGAACCGCTCACACCTGTCTGACCATCAGAACCGCTCACACCTGTCTGATCATCAGAACCGCTCACACCTGTCTGACCATCAGAACCGCTCACACCTGTCCGACCATCAGAACCGCTCACCTGTCTGACCATCAGAACCGCTCACCTGTCTGATCATCAGAACCACTCACACCTGTCTGACCATCAGAACCACTCACACCTGTCTGACCATCAGAACCGCTCACACCTGTCTGACCATCAGAACCGCTCACACCTGTCTGACCATCAGAACTGCTCACACCTGTCTGACCATCAGAACCTGTCTGACCATCAGAACCGATCATACCTGTCTGACCATCAGAACCTGTCTGACCATCAGAACCTGTCTGACCATCAGAACCGATCATACCTGTCTGACCATCAGAACCTGTCTGACCATCAGAACCGCTCATACCTGTCTGACCATCAGAACCGTTCATACCTGTCTGACCATCAGAACCTGTCTGACCATCAGAACCGCTCATACCTGTCTGACCATCAGAACCGCTCACAGCTGTCTGACCATCAGAACCGCTCACAGCTGTCTGACCATCAGAACCGCTCACACCTGTCTGACCATCAGAACCGCTCACACCTGTCTGAACATCAGAACCGCTCACACCTGTCCGACCATCGGAACCGCTCACACCTGTCCGACCATCGGAACCACTCATACCTGTCTGACCATCAGAACCTGTCTGACCATCAGAACCGCTCATACCTGTCTGACCATCAGAACCGCTCACACCTGTGTGATCATCAGAACCGCTCACCTGTCTGACCATCAGAACCGCTCACACCTGTCTGATCATCAGAACCGCTCACACCTGTCTGATCATCAGAACCGCTCACACCTGTCTGACCATCACAACCGCTCACACCTGTCTGACCATCAGAACCTGTCTGACCATCAGAACCTGTCTGACCATCAGAACCGATCATACCTGTCTGACCATCAGAACCTGTCTGACAATCAGAACCGCTCATACCTGTCTGACCATCAGAACCGCTCATACCTGTCTGACCATCAGAACCTGTCTGACCATCAGAACCGCTCATACCTGTCTGACCATCAGAACTGCTCACACCTGTCTGACCATCAGAACCGCTCACACCTGTCCGACCATCAGAACCGCTCACACCTGTCCGACCATCAGAACCGCTCACACCTGTCCGACCATCGGAACCGCTCATACCTGTCTGACCATCAGAACCGCTCATACCTGTCTGACCATCAGAACCTGTCTGACCATCAGAACCGCTCACACCTGTGTGATCATCAGAACCGCTCACCTGTCTGACCATCAGAACCGCTCACACCTGTCTGATCATCAGAACCGCTCACACCTGTCTGACCATCAGAACCGCTCACACCTGTCTGACCATCAGAACCTGTCTGACCATCAGAACCGATCATACTTGTCTGACCATCAGAACCTGTCTGACCATCAGAACCGCTCACACCTGTCTGATCATCAGAACCGCTCACACCTGTCTGACCATCAGAACCGCTCACACCTGTCTGACCATCAGAACCTGTCTGACCATCAGAACCGATCATACTTGTCTGACCATCAGAACCTGTCTGACCATCAGAACCGATCATACCTGTCTGACCATCAGAACCTGTCTGATCATCAGAACCGCTCACACCTGTCTGACCATCAGAACCGCTCAAACCTGTCTGACCATCAGAACCGCTCACACCTGTCTGACCATCAGAACCGCTCACACCTGTCTGACCATCAGAACCGCTCACACCTGTCTGACCATCAGAACCGCTCACACCTGTCTGACCATCAGAACCGCTCACACCTGTCTGACCATCAGAACCGCTCACACCTGTCTGACCATCAGGACCTGTCTGACCATCAGAACCGATCATACCCGTCTGACCATCAGAACCTGTCTGACCATCAGAACCGATCATACCTGTCTGACCATCAGAACCTGTCTGACCATCAGAACCGCTCATACCTGTCTGACCATCAGAACCGCTCACACCTGTCTGACCATCAGAACCGCTCATACCTGTCTGACCATCAGAACCGCTCACACCTGTCTGACCATCAGAACCGCTCACACCTGTCTGACCATCAGAACCGCTCACACCTGTCCGACCATCAGAACCGCTCACACCTGTCCGACCATCAGAACCGCTCACACCTGTCCGACCATCAGAACCGCTCACACCTGTCTGACCATCAGAACCTGTCTGACCATCAGAACCTGTCTGACCATCAGAACCGCTCACACCTGTCCGACCATCGGAACCACTCATACCCGTCTGACCATCAGAACCTGTCTGACCATCAGAACCGCTCATACCTGTCTGACCATCAGAACCGCTCACACCTGTCTGACCATCAGAACCGCTCATACCTGTCTGACCATCAGAACCTGTCTGACCATCAGAACCTGTCTGACCATCAGAACCGCTCACACCTGTCTGACCATCAGAACCGCTCACACCTGTCTGACCATCAGAACCGCTCACACCTGTCTGACCATCAGAACCTGTCTGACCATCAGAACCGCTCACACCTGTCTGACCATCAGAACCGCTCACACCTGTCTGACCATCAGAACCTGTCTGACCATCAGAACCGCTCACACCTGTCTGACCATCAGAACCGCTCACACCTGTCCGACCATCAGAACCGCTCATACCCGTCTGACCATCAGAACCTGTCTGACCATCAGAACCGCTCACACCTGTCTGATCATCAGAACCGCTCACACCTGTCCGATCATCGGAACCGCTCACACCTGTCTGACCATCAGAACCGCTCACACCTGTCTGACCATCAGAACCGCTCACACCTGTCTGACCATCAGAACCGCTCACACCTGTCTGACCATCAGAACCGCTCACACCTGTCTGACCATCAGAACCTGTCTGACCATCAGAACCTGTGTGACCATCAGAACCTGTCTGACCATCAGAACCGATCATACCTGTCTGACCATCAGAACCGCTCACACCTGTCTGACCATCAGGACCTGTCTGACCATCAGAACCGATCATACCTGTCTGACCATCAGAACCTGTCTGACCATCAGAACCGCTCATACCTGTCTGACCATCAGAACCACTCATACCTGTCTGACCATCAGAACCTGTCTGACCATCAGAACCGATCATACCTGTCTGACCATCAGAACCTGTCTGACCATCAGAACCGCTCATACCTGTCTGACCATCAGAACCGCTCACACCTGTCTGACCATCAGAACCGCTCACACCTGTCCGATCATCGGAACCGCTCATACCTGTCTGACCATCAGAACCGCTCATACCTGTCTGACCATCAGAACCGCTCACACCTGTCTGACCATCAGAACCGCTCACACCTGTCCGATCATCGGAACCGCTCATACCTGTCTGATCATAGGAAACGCTGGAGAACGACAGACTGTTGACGGAGGACGATGAGCTCCTTCTCCGGCTGGATCTGGAGGGCTCAGGCTCCTGAGAGAAAACACACAGGTCAGCTTTAACACAACCAGCTCATGATGGAGAAACACTGGAGTTACTATAGTAGGGCACATGTTTCTGCTATAGTGAAACTAGTATTAACCCTCTGGGGCTCTTCTGTCAGTGAGTGTGAGTGTAAAACAGACAAAATAACATGCACAAAAACAAAATTAGCTTTTGGAACGGCACGCGTTAATTTGTGTGTGCGCGTGTGCGTGTGTATAAGTGCGTGTGCGTGTGTATAAGTGCGTGCGTGTGTGTGTATAAGTGCGTGTGTGTGTATAAGTGCATGTGCGTGTGCGTGTTGTTTTGTCTGTTTTGCACTCTTGATGTTTTAGAGATCTTCACTGTTGAGTCTTTTTTCTGCATCCTGGCTGATTTGTAGATTGTATGCACAAAAAAACTGTATTTTCATATTTTTGCCAATTTCCCATTCATTTCCTATGGGGGTCATTTTTGACCCGAAGGTCTTGAGTGTGACACTTTTTTACGACCACTTAGACTTTTCAAATCCTGTCCCCAATTGTTTTGGGTGTTCATATACCAAGTACCAATAAAGTGACCAAGTTTCGGACCATTCCGATGAAGCTACGATTTTTAAAAAAAAATTATAAAACGCAAGCTCCACTCTAGAGGTAAAAATGTGCTATTGCATGATAAAAATACTCTGTGTCCACCAGATGGCACCGATCTCATTTAAAAAATTGCTTTCATGAGGCCTAGGCTTGACTCAAATGAAATACAGCTTTAATAAAAATAACAACAATAATTTTATATACACATTTTTATTATATACAATGGGGAAAAAAATGGGTCATAGTTATTGCATAAATGTTAATTATAAATCAGTTTTCAACACCAAAAAAGAAAAAATATTAAAAAATATATATATTTAATTGATTTTACTCAAATCTTTATCTTAATCCCACCCTCTGGGTCATTTTTGACCCGAAGGTCCTGAGTGTGACCCATAAATGAAGAACCCCAGAGGGTTGAACCACCATCTAAAGAGATTGAAGAGCACATTTGGCACACTCTAAAACTACAATTGAAGCTACAGTTAAATGGGTGTTCAGTATCTCTTCTAAAAATTTAGCACATTATCTCTATAAAGTGTTGATATGGCATCTACAATAAAATGCTGGGTTAAAAACAACCTAAGTTGGCTTGAAAAATGGACAAACCCAGCGATTGGATTGTATTAACTCAGTGAATGGGTTGTTTTAGGCCAGCGGTTGGGTTAAATGTTGTTTGGGCAGTTTAATTTAACTGAACAAATTTACTGTAAGGCTGGCTTAACATGAACCCAAATTGTGTTGGAAATTAAAAAGACAAATTACAAGAGGCAACAATAATCAAAAAGGTGAACATTTATTAAATGTTTGTTTAATTACTCATTAAACGTATTAATTTATTAAACCTTTTAAATGTAAATTTCCAACATACTTTGGGTTCATTTTAACCAAGCAATAGTTGAGTTAAATAAAACTACCCAGCAGGTTGGACAAACATTTAACCCAACTGCTGAGTTAAAACAACCCAACCCGCCGAGTTACGACCGAACCGCTGGGTTTGTCCATTTTTAACCCAACTTGGTGTATTTACTACACTCTGGGTTAAAAACTACCCAAGTTATGCTAGCGTGTGTGGAAACGTTTAACTAGCCCGCATTAGATAATGTGGCAGGTATAGTTTAACCCGGAGTAGCAGATTCCCACCAAACAGATGGTCCCCATTTTGTTATTTCCTCAGAATTGCGAGACAGTGATAAACTCACAATTGCAAGATATAAGGTCCAATTGAGGAAAAAAAACGGACTTTCAGAATTTGTAATTTCTCACTCACAATTCTGAATAATCGCTAAATATTGCAAAAAGTCTGTTTGCAAGTTTCTCACGCAATTGTAAGATAAAACGTCAGAATTGTGAGAAGTCACAAGCTTCCATACTTTCCTGACCAACCAAAAACAAACGTTACAACGTTCTGGGAACCACAAGTTTATTGGTCTGTAGTCAGGATGATGAGGGAGAGTAAATCATGGGGTCATTCATTTTTGGGTGAACCATCCCTTTAGGACCATTCTGGGAACGTTACGGGAAGGTTAGGGGAACGTTCTGCGTACATTCGTTCTTCATTTTCCTTCCTATGGAAGCTTGTTTCTGTCACAGAACAAGTTATTTAAAAATAAAAAAAAGCGAGATTTATTTTTTTCTCAAAAAAGGAATAAGACTTTTCCAGAATGGCTTCTAAATCTCAATCTCAACTTTCCTGGCTAACCAAAGAATATTAGCCTGAATTGATAAGCGAGCTAGTTTGATCTTAAATGGTGACTATGGGGGCAAATTGAGCCAAACGCTGTGGGGTAAATTGAGCCAGGGTTGTAACTATCGGAGGTATGATGTGATTGTAAGGCTGCACCTCTTTGAGCAGACTGAAGAGCGCAGTCTTGGCGTTCCTCTCCGCTCTGACCTGCTCAGAGTCCAGCTTCTGCACATCAGAGCTCAGGAATGGCTTCAGGTCCATGTGCTCATACAGCCGTCCGGACACATGCCTGAACACGCCATCTAGAGCACGCGGCAGGATCCCCGGGTCCCTCTGAGACCCTGCAGACACACGACCCCGAACACACGCATCACACACGACCCCGAGCACACGCATCACACACGACCCCGAGCACACGCATCACACACGACCCCGAGCACACGCATCACACAGGACCCCGAGCACACGCATCACACACGACCCCGAGCACACGCATCACACACGACCCCGAGCACACGCATCACACAGGACCCCGAGCACACGCATCACACACGACCCCGAGCACACGCATCACACACGACCCCGAGCACACGCATCACACACGACCCCGAGCACACGCATCACACACGACCCCGAGCACACGCATCACCCCGAGCACACGCATCACCCCGAGCACACGCATCACACACGACCCCAAGCACACGCATCACACACACGACCCCGAGCACACGCATCACCCCGAGCACACGCATCACACAGGACCCCGAGCACACACAGGACCCCGAGCACACGCATCACACAGGACCCCGAGCACAAACACGACCCCGAGCACACGCACCACACACGACCCCGAGCACACGCACCACACACGACCCCGAGCACACGCACCACACAGGACCCCGAGCGCACGCATCACCCCGAGCACACGCATCACACACGACCCCGAGCACACGCATCACACACGACCCCGAGCACACGCATCACACACGACCCCGAGCACACGCATCACCCCGAGCACACGCATCACCCCGAGCACACGCATCACCCCGAGCACACGCATCACACACGACCCCAAGCACACGCATCACACACAGGACCCCGAGCACACGCATCACCCCGAGCACACGCATCACACAGGACCCCGAGCACACACAGGACCCCGAGCACACGCATCACACAGGACCCCGAGCACAAACACGACCCCGAGCACACGCACCACACACGACCCCGAGCACACGCACCACACACGACCCCGAGCACACGCACCACACACGACCCCGAGCGCACGCATCACACACAGGACCCCGAGCACACGCATCACCCCGAGCACACGCATCACACAGGACCCCGAGCACACACAGGACCCCGAGCACACGCATCACACAGGACCCCGAGCACAAACACGACCCCGAGCACACGCACCACACACGACGCCGAGCACACGCACCACACACGACCCCGAGCACACGCATCACACACGACCCCGAGCACACGCATCACACACGACCCCGAGCACACGCATCACCCCGAGCACACGCATCACCCCGAGCACACGCATCACACACGACCCCAAGCACACGCATCACACACAGGACCCCGAGCACACGCATCACCCCGAGCACACGCATCACACAGGACCCCGAGCACACACAGGACCCCGAGCACACGCATCACACAGGACCCCGAGCACAAACACGACCCCGAGCGCACGCATCACACAGGACCCCGAGCGCACGCATCACACGACCCCGAGCGCACGCATCACACGACCCCGAGCGCACGCATCACACACGACCCCGAGCACACGCATCACACAGGACCCCGAGCGCACGCATCACACGACCCCGAGCGCACGCATCACACACGACCCCAAGCACACGCATCACACAGGACCCCGAGCACACGCATCACACGCACGACCCCGAGCGCACGCATCACACAGGACCCCGAGCACACGCATCACACGACCCCGAGCGCACGCATCACACACGACCCCGAGCACACACACGTCCCTGTCCACACGCATCACACACGACCCCGAGCACACGCATCACACACACGACCCCGAACACACGCATCACACACACGACCCCGAACACATGCATCACACACACGACCCTGAGCACACGCACGACCCTGAGCACACGCATCACACAACCCCGAACACACGCATCACACACAACCCCGAGCACACGCATCACACACACGACCCCGAACACACGCATCACACACACACAACCCCGAACACATGCATCACACACACGACCCTGAGCACACGCACGACCCTGAGCACACGCATCACACAACCCCGAACACACGCATCACACACAACCCCGAACACACGCATCACACGACCCCGAGCACACGCATCACACGACCCCGAGCACACGCATCACACGACCCCGAGCACACGCATCACACACGACCCCGAGCACACGCATCACACACGACCCCGAGCACACACACGTCCCTGTCCACACGCATCACACACGACCCCGAGCACACACACGTCCCTGTCCACACGCATCACACACGACCCCGAGCACACGCATCACACACACGACCCCGAACACACGCATCACACACACGACCCTGAGCACACGCACGACCCTGAGCACACGCACGACCCTGAGCACACGCATCACACACAACCCTGAGCACACGCATCACACACACGACCCCGAACACACGCATCACACACACGACCCCGAACACACGCATCACACACACGACCCTGAGCACACGCACGACCCTGAGCACACGCACGACCCTGAGCACACGCACGACCCTGAGCACACGCACGACCCCGAACACAAGCATCACACACACGACCCCGAACACACGCATCACACACGACCCTGAGCACACGCATCACACACAACCCTGAGCACACGCATCACACACACGACCCCGAGCACACGCATCACACACACGACCCCGAACACACGCATCACACACACGACCCTGAGCACACGCACGACCCCGAACACACGCATCACACACACGCATCACACACACGACCCCGAAGACACGCATCACACACACGACCCCGAACACATGCATCACACACACGACCCCGAACACACGCATCACACACACGACCCCGAACACACGCATCACACACACGACCCCGAACACACGCACACACACGACCCCGAACACACGACCCCGAACACACGCATCACACACAACCCCAAACACACACACGACCCTGAGCACACACACACGCATGACCCTGAGCACACGCACAACCCCAACACACGCACCACACACGACCCCGAGCACACGCATCACACACAACCCCAAACACACACACGACCCTGAGCACACACACACGCATGACCCTGAGCACACGCACAACCCCAACACACGCATCACACACACTCAACCCCGAGCACACGCACGACCCCGAGCACACGCATCACGCACGACCGAGCACACGCACCACCCCGAGCACACGCATCACGCACGACCCCGAGCACACGCATCACGCACGACCCCCGAGCACACGCATCACACACGACCCCGGACACACGCATCACACACGACCCCGGACACACGCATCACACACGACCCCGGGCACACGCATCACACACGACCCCGAGCACACGCATCACACACAACCCCAAACACACACGACCCTGAACACACGCATGACCCTGAGCACACGCACCACACACTCGACCCCGAGCACACGCACCACACATAACACTCGACCCCGAGCACACGCACCACACATCACACTCGACCCCGAGCACACGCACCACACATCACACTCGACCCCGAGCACACGCACCACAAATCACACTCGACCCCGAGCACACGCACCACACATCACACTCGACCCCGAGCACACGCACCACACATCACACTCGACCCCGAGCACACGCACCACACATCACACTCGACCCCGAGCACACGCACCACACATCACACTCGACCCCGAGCACACGCACCACACATCACACTCGACCCCGAGCACACGCACCACAAATCACACTCGACCCCGAGCACACGCACCACACATCACACTCGACCCCGAGCACACGCACCACACATCACACTCGACCCCGAGCACACGCACCACACATCACACTCGACCCCGAGCACACGCACCACACACACTCGACCCAGAGCACACGCACGACCCCGAGCACACGCGTCACACACCCACGACCCCGAGCACACGCGTCACACGCACGACCCCGAGCACACGCATCACACGCACGACCCCGAGCACACGCATCACACGCACGACCCCGAGCACACGCATCACACGCACGACCCCGAGCACACGCACCACACATCACACTCGACCCCGAGCACACGCACCACACTCGACCCCGAGCACACGCACCACACATCACACTCGACCCCGAGCACACGCACCACACTCGACCCCGAGCACACGCACCACACATCACACTCGACCCGAGCACACGCACCACACATCACACTCGACCCCGAGCACACGCACCACACATCACACTCGACCCCGAGCACACGCACCACACATCACACTCGACCCCGAGCACACGCACCACACATCACACTCGACCCCGAGCACACGCACCACACATCACACTCGACCCGAGCACACGCACCACACATCACACTCGACCCCGAGCACACGCACCACACATCACACTCGACCCCGAGCACACGCACCACACATCACACTCGACCCAGAGCACACGCACCACACACACTCGACCCAGAGCACACGCACGACCCCGAGCACACGCACGACCCCGAGCACACGCATCACACGCACGACCCCGAGCACACGCATCACACGCACGACCCCGAGCACACGCACCACACATCACACTCGACCCCGAGCACACGCACCACACATCACACTCGACCCGAGCACACGCACCACACATCACACTCGACCCCGAGCACACGCACCACACATCACACTCGACCCCGAGCACACGCACCACACATCACACTCGACCCCGAGCACACGCACCACACATCACACTCGACCCGAGCACACGCACCACACATCACACTCAACCCCGAGCACACGCACCACACACGACCCCGAGCACACGCACCACACACGACCCCGAGCACACGCACCACACACGACCCCGAGCACACGCACCACACTCGACCCCGAGCACACGCACCACGCATCACACTCGACCCCGAGCACACGCACCACGCATCACACTCGACCCCGAGCACACGCACCACACATCACACTCGACCCCGAGCACACGCACCACACATCACACTCGACCCCGAGCACACGCACCACACATCACACTCGACCCCGAGCACACGCACCACACATCACACTCGACCCCGAGCACACGCACCACACATCACACTCGACCCCGAGCACACGCACCACACATCACACTCGACCCCGAGCACACGCACCACACATCACACTCGACCCCGAGCACACGCACCACACATCACACTCGACCCCGAGCACACGCACCACACATCACACTCGACCCCGAGCACACGCACCACACATCACACTCGACCCCGAGCACACGCACCACACATCACACTCGACCCCGAGCACACGCACCACACATCACACTCGACCCCGAGCACACGCACCACACATCACACTCGACCCCGAGCACACGCACCACACATCACACTCGACCCCGAGCACACGCACCACACATCACACTCGACCCCGAGCACACGCACCACACATCACACTCGACCCCGAGCACACGCACCACACATCACACTCGACCCCGAGCACACGCACCACACATCACACTCGACCCCGAGCACACGCACCACACATCACACTCGACCCCGAGCACACGCACCACACATCACACTCGACCCCGAGCACACGCACCACACATCACACTCGACCCCGAGCACACGCACCACACATCACACTCGACCCCGAGCACACGCACCACACATCACACTCGACCCCGAGCACACGCACCACACATCACACTCGACCCCGAGCACACGCACCACACATCACACTCGACCCCGAGCACACGCACCACACATCACACTCGACCCCGAGCACACGCACCACACATCACACTCGACCCCGAGCACACGCACCACACATCACACTCGACCCCGAGCACACGCACCACACATCACACTCGACCCCGAGCACACGCACCACACACACTCGACCCCGAGCACACGCACCACACATCACACTCAACCCCAAGCACACGCACCACACATCACACTCGACCCCAAGCACACGCACCACACATCACACTCGACCCCGAGCACACGCACCACACATCATACTCGACCCCGAGCACACGCACCACACATCACACTCGACCCCGAGCACACGCACCACACACACTCGACCCAGAGCACACGCGCGACCCCAAAACACGCATCATACACACACGCGACCCCGAACACACCCACGACCCCGAGCACACGCATCACACGCACGACCGAGCACACGCATCACACGCATGACCCCGAGCACACGCATCACACACGACCCCGAGCACACGCATAACACGCATGACCCCGAGCACACGCATCACACGCATGACCCCGAGCACACGCACACACATGACCCTGAGCACACGCACACACATGACCCTGAGCACACGCACACACATGACCCTGAGAACACGCACACACATGACCCTGAGCACACGCACACACATGACCCTGAGCACACAAACCACACCCTCATCCCTGAGCTCACCTTGTATGGTGTAGGTCTTCCCCGCATTGGTCACTCCGTAGCTGAACACCAGAGCGTTTCTGCCATGAAGGAACTCCTGCACTTGAGAACTGATGGTTCCGTTGAAGAACTCCGTCTGGGTGCAGTTCGGCCCAAAGATCTGCATCAGAGAAACCCATAATCACCTATAGAAGCTCAACACACTCATCTGGGTGAAGCTGAACTTGTACACACACACCTGGGTGAAGCTGAACTTGTACAAACACACACCTGGGTGAAGCTGAACTTGTACAAACACACACCTGGGTGAAGCTGAACTTGTACACACACACCTGGGTGAAGCTGAACTTGTACACACACGCACCTGGGTGAAGCTGAACTTGTACACACACGCACCTGGGTGAAGCTGAACTTGTACACACACACCTGGGTGAAGCTGAACTTGTACACACACACACCTGGGTGAAGCTGAACTTGTACACACACACACCTGGGTGAAGCTGAACTTGTACAAACACACACCTGGGTGAAGCTGAACTTGTACAAACACACACCTGGGTGAAGCTGAACTTGTACACACACGCACCTGGGTGAAGCTGAACTTGTACAAACACACACCTGGGTGAAGCTGAACTTGTACAAACACACACCTGGGTGAAGCTGAACTTGTACAAACACACACACGGGTGAAGCTGAACTTGTACAAACACACACACACCTGGATGAAGCTGAACTTGTACACACACCTGGATGAAGCTGAACTTGTACACACACACACCTGGGTGAAGCTGAACTTGTACACACACACCTGGGTGAAGCTGAACTTGTACACACACACCTGGGTGAAGCTGAACTTGTACAAACACACACACACCTGGATGAAGCTGAACTTGTACACACACACACACACCTGGGTGAAGCTGAACTTGTACACACACACCTGGGTGAAGCTGAACTTGTACACACACACCTGGGTGAAGCTGAACTTGTACACACACACCTGGGTGAAGCTGAACTTGTACACACACACACACACACCTGGGTGAAGCTGAACTTGTACACACACACACACACACCTGGGTGAAGCTGAACTTGTACACACACACACACACCTGGGTGAAGCTGAACTTGTACACACACACACACACCTGGGTGAAGCTGAACTTGTACACACACACACACACCTGGGTGAAGCTGAACTTGTACACACACACACACCTGGGTGAAGCTGAACTTGTACACACACACACACCTGGGTGAAGCTGAACTTGTACACACACACACACCTGGGTGAAGCTGAACTTGTACACACACACACACCTGGGTGAAGCTGAACTTGTACACACACACACACACCTGGGTGAAGCTGAACTTGTACACACACACACACACCTGGGTGAAGCTGAACTTGTACACACACACACACCTGGGTGAAGCTGAACTTGTACACACACACCTGGGTGAAGCTGAACTTGTACACACACACACACCTGGGTGAAGCTGAACTTGTACACACACACACACACCTGGGTGAAGGTGAACTTGTACACACACCTGGGTGAAGCTGAACTTGTACACACACCTGGGTGAAGCTGAACTTGTACACACACACCTTGGTGAAGCTGAACTTGTACACACACACACACACCTGGGTGAAGCTGAACTTGTACACACACACACACACACACCTGGGTGAAGCTGAACTTGTACACACACACACACACACCTGGGTGAAGCTGAACTTGTACACACACACCTGGGTGAAGCTGAACTTGTACACACACACACACACCTGGGTGAAGCTGAACTTGTACACACACACACACACACCTGGGTGAAGCTGAACTTGTACACGTACACACACCCACACACACCTGGGTGAAGCTGAACTTGTACACGTACACACACCCACACACACCTGGGTGAAGCTGAACTTGTACACACACACACACAAACCTGGGTGAAGCTGAACTTGTACACACACACACACCTGGGTGAAGCTGAACTTGTACACACACACACACACACACACACACCTGGGTGAAGCTGAACTTGTACACACACACACACACCTGGGTGAAGCTGAACTTGTACACGTACACACACCCACACACACCTGGGTGAAGCTGAACTTGTACACGTACACACACCCACACACACCTGGGTGAAGCTGAACTTGTACACACACACACACACAAACCTGGGTGAAGCTGAACTTGTACACACACACACACAAACCTGGGTGAAGCTGAACTTGTACACACACACACACACAAACCTGGGTGAAGCTGAACTTGTACACACACACACACACACACCTGGGTGAAGCTGAACTTGTACACACACACACACACACACACCTGGGTGAAGCTGAACTTGTACACACACACACACCTGGGTGAAGCTGAACTTGTACACACACACACACACCTGGGTGAAGCTGAACTTGTACACACACACACACACCTGGGTGAAGCTGAACTTGTACACACACACACCTGGGTGAAGCTGAACTTGTACACACACACACCTGGGTGAAGCTGAACTTGTACACACACACACACCTGGGTGAAGCTGAACTTGTACACACACACACACCTGGGTGAAGCTGAACTTGTACACACACACACACCTGGGTGAAGCTGAACTTGTACACACACACACCTGGGTGAAGCTGAACTTGTACACACACACCTGGGTGAAGCTGAACTTGTACACACACACACCTGGGTGAAGCTGAACTTGTACACACACACACCTGGGTGAAGCTGAACTTGTACACACACACACCTGGGTGAAGCTGAACTTGTACACACACACACCTGGGTGAAGCTGAACTTGTACACACACACACCTGGGTGAAGCTGAACTTGTACACACACGGGTGAAGCTGAACTTGTACACACACGGGTGAAGCTGAACTTGTACACACACGGGTGAAGCTGAACTTGTACACACACACACCTGGGTGAAGCTGAACTTGTACACACACACACACCTGGGTGAAGCTGAACTTGTACACACACACCTGGGTGAAGCTGAACTTGTACACACACACACCGGGGTGAAGCTAAACTTGTACACACACACACACACACACACACACACACCTGGGTGAAGCTAAACTTGTACACACACACACACACACACCGGGGTGAAGCTAAACTTGTACACACACACACACACCTGGGTGAAGCTAAACTTGTACACACACACACACACACACACACACACACACCTGGGTGAAGCTGAACTTGTACACACACACACACCTGGGTGAAGCTGAACTTGTACACACACACACACCTGGGTGAAGCTGAACTTGTACACACACACCTGGGTGAAGCTGAACTTGTACACACACACCTGGGTGAAGCTGAACTTGTACACACACACCTGGGTGAAGCTGAACTTGTACACACACACCTGGGTGAAGCTGAACTTGTACACACACACCTGGGTGAAGCTGAACTTGTACACACACACACACCTGGGTGAAGCTGAACTTGTACACACACACACACCTGGGTGAAGCTGAACTTGTACACACACACACACCTGGGTGAAGCTGAACTTGTACACACACACACACCTGGGTGAAGCTGAACTTGTACACACACACACCTGGGTGAAGCTGAACTTGTACACACACACCTGGGTGAAGCTGAACTTGTACACACACACCTGGGTGAAGCTGAACTTGTACACACACACACACACACACACACACACACACGGGTGAAGCTGAACTTGTACACACAAACACACACACACCTGGGTGAAGCTGAACTTGTACACGTACACACACCCACACACACCTGGGTGAAGCTGAACTTGTACACGTACACACACCCACACACACCTGGGTGAAGCTGAACTTGTACACGTACACACACCCACACACACCTGGGTGAAGCTGAACTTGTACACGTACACACACCCACACACACCTGGGTGAAGCTGAACTTGTACACGTACACACACCCACACACACCTGGGTGAAGCTGAACTTGTACACACACACACACACACAAACCTGGGTGAAGCTGAACTTGTACACACACACACACACACACCTGGGTGAAGCTGAACTTGTACACACACACACACACACCTGGGTGAAGCTGAACTTGTACACACACACCTGGGTGAAGCTGAACTTGTACACACACACACACACACACACACACACACACACACCTGGGTGAAGCTGAACTTGTACACACACACACACCTGGGTGAAGCTGAACTTGTACACACACACACCTGGGTGAAGCTGAACTTGTACACACACACACCTGGGTGAAGCTGAACTTGTACACACACACACCTGGGTGAAGCTGAACTTGTACACACACCTGGGTGAAGCTGAACTTGTACACACACACACACCTGGGTGAAGCTGAACTTGTACACACACACCTGGGTGAAGCTGAACTTGTACACACACACACACACAGGGGTGAAGCTAAACTTGTACACACACACACGACACACACACACACACCTGGGTGAAGCTAAACTTGTACACACACACACACACACACACCTGGGTGAAGCTAAACTTGTACACACACACACACACACCTGGGTGAAGCTAAACTTGTACACACACACACACACACACACACACACACACACACACACACCGGGGTGAAGCTAAACTTGTACACACACACACACCTGGGTGAAGCTGAACTTGTACACACACACACACCTGGGTGAAGCTGAACTTGTACACACACACACACCTGGGTGAAGCTGAACTTGTACACACACACACACCTGGGTGAAGCTGAACTTGTACACACACACCTGGGTGAAGCTGAACTTGTACACACACACACACCTGGGTGAAGCTGAACTTGTACACACACACACCTGGGTGAAGCTGAACTTGTACACACACACACCTGGGTGAAGCTGAACTTGTACACACACACACCTGGGTGAAGCTGAACTTGTACACACACACACCTGGGTGAAGCTGAACTTGTACACACACACACCTGGGTGAAGCTGAACTTGTACACACACACACCTGGGTGAAGCTGAACTTGTACACACACACACCTGGGTGAAGCTGAACTTGTACACACACACACCTGGGTGAAGCTGAACTTGTACACACACACACCTGGGTGAAGCTGAACTTGTACACACACACACACACGGGTGAAGCTGAACTTGTACACACACACACACCTGGGTGAAGCTGAACTTGTACACACACACACCTGGGTGAAGCTGAACTTGTACACACACACACACCTGGGTGAAGCTGAACTTGTACACACACACCTGGGTGAAGCTGAACTTGTACACACACACACCGGGGTGAAGCTAAACTTGTACACACACACACCTGGGTGAAGCTAAACTTGTACACACACACACACACCGGGGTGAAGCTAAACTTGTACACACACACACACACCTGGGTGAAGCTAAACTTGTACACACACACACACACCTGGGTGAAGCTGAACTTGTACACACACACACACCTGGGTGAAGCTGAACTTGTACACACACACACCTGGGTGAAGCTGAACTTGTACACACACACCTGGGTGAAGCTGAACTTGTACACACACACACCTGGGTGAAGCTGAACTTGTACACACACACACACCTGGGTGAAGGTGAACTTGTACACACACACCTGGGTGAAGCTGAACTTGTACACACACACCTGGGTGAAGCTGAACTTGTACACACACACCTTGGTTAAGCTGAACTTGTACACACACACACCTGGGTGAAGCTGAACTTGTACACACACACAGACACACACACACCTGGGTGAAGCTGAACTTGTACACACACACACACACACACACACCTGGGTGAAGCTGAACTTGTACACACACACCTGGGTGAAGCTGAACTTGTACACACACACACCTGGGTGAAGCTGAACTTGTACACACACACACCTGGGTGAAGCTGAACTTGTACACACACACACACACGGGTGAAGCTGAACTTGTACACACACACACACACACACACCTGGGTGAAGCTGAACTTGTACACGTACACACACCCACACACACCTGGGTGAAGCTGAACTTGTACACGTACACACCCACACACACCTGGGTGAAGCTGAACTTGTACACGTACACACACCACACACACCTGGGTGAAGCTGAACTTGTACACGTACACACACCCACACACACCTGGGTGAAGCTGAACTTGTACACACACACACACACACACACACACCTGGGTGAAGCTGAACTTGTACACGTACACACACACACACAAACCTGGGTGAAGCTGAACTTGTACACACACACACACCTGGGTGAAGCTGAACTTGTACACACACACACACCTGGGTGAAGCTGAACTTGTACACACACACCTGGGTGAAGCTGAACTTGTACACACACACACACACACCTGGGTGAAGCTGAACTTGTACACACACACACGGGTGAAGCTGAACTTGTACACACACACACCTGGGTGAAGCTGAACTTGTACACACACACACACCTGGGTGAAGCTGAACTTGTACACACACCTGGGTGAAGCTGAACTTGTACACACACACACCTGGGTGAAGCTGAACTTGTACACACACCTGGGTGAAGCTGAACTTGTACACACACCTGGGTGAAGCTGAACTTGTACACACACACACACCTGGGTGAAGCTGAACTTGTACACACACACACACCGGGTGAAGCTAAACTTGTACACACACACACACACACACACCTGGGTGAAGCTAAACTTGTACACACACACACACCTGGGTGAAGCTAAACTTGTACACACACACACACACACACACACACACCGGGGTGAAGCTAAACTTGTACACACACACACACACACACACCTGGGTGAAGCTGAACTTGTACACACACACACACCTGGGTGAAGCTGAACTTGTACACACACCTGGGTGAAGCTGAACTTGTACACACACACACACCTGGGTGAAGCTGAACTTGTACACACACACACCTGGGTGAAGCTGAACTTGTACACACACACCTGGGTGAAGCTGAACTTGTACACACACACACCTGGGTGAAGCTGAACTTGTACACACACACACCTGGGTGAAGCTGAACTTGTACACACACACACCTGGGTGAAGCTGAACTTGTACACACACACACCTGGGTGAAGCTGAACTTGTACACACACACACACCTGGGTGAAGCTGAACTTGTACACACACACACACCTGGGTGAAGCTGAACTTGTACACACACACCTGGGTGAAGCTGAACTTGTACACACACACACCTGGGTGAAGCTGAACTTGTACACACACACACCTGGGTGAAGCTGAACTTGTACACACACACATCTGGGTGAAGCTGAACTTGTACACACACACACCTGGGTGAAGCTGAACTTGTACACACACACACCTGGGTGAAGCTGAACTTGTACACACACACACCTGGGTGAAGCTGAACTTGTACACACACACACCTGGGTGAAGCTGAACTTGTACACACACACACCTGGGTGAAGCTGAACTTGTACACACACACACCTGGGTGAAGCTGAACTTGTACACACACACACCTGGGTGAAGCTGAACTTGTACACACACACACACCTGGGTGAAGCTGAACTTGTACACACACACACACCTGGGTGAAGCTGAACTTGTACACACACACACACCTGGGTGAAGCTGAACTTGTACACACACACACCTGGGTGAAGCTGAACTTGTACACACACACACCGGGGTGAAGCTAAACTTGTACACACACACACACACCTGGGTGAAGCTAAACTTGTACACACACACACACACACCGGGGTGAAGCTAAACTTGTACACACACACACACCTGGGTGAAGCTAAACTTGTACACACACACACACACACACACACACACACACACACACACCTGGGTGAAGCTGAACTTGTACACACACACACACCTGGGTGAAGCTGAACTTGTACACACACACACCTGGGTGAAGCTGAACTTGTACACACACACACCTGGGTGAAGCTGAACTTGTACACACACACACACCTGGGTGAAGCTGAACTTGTACACACACACACACCTGGGTGAAGGTGAACTTGTACACACACACACACCTGGGTGAAGGTGAACTTGTACACACACACCTGGGTGAAGCTGAACTTGTACACACACACCTGGGTGAAGCTGAACTTGTACACACACACACACACCTGGGTGAAGCTGAACTTGTACACACACACACACACCTGGGTGAAGCTGAACTTGTACACACACACACACACACACCTGGGTGAAGCTGAACTTGTACAACACACACCTGGGTGAAGCTGAACTTGTACACACACACACACACACCTGGGTGAAGCTGAACTTGTACACACACACACACACACCTGGGTGAAGCTGAACTTGTACACACACATGGGTGAAGCTGAACTTGTACACACACACACACACACCTGGGTGAAGCTGAACTTGTACACACACACCTGGGTGAAGCTGAACTTGTACACACACACACACACACACCTGGGTGAAGCTGAACTTGTACACACACACACACACCTGGGTGAAGCTGAACTTGTACACACACATGGTGAAGCTGAACTTGTACACACACACACACACCTGGGTGAAGCTGAACTTGTACACGTACACACACCCACACACACCTGGGTGAAGCTGAACTTGTACACGTACACACACCCACACACACCTGGGTGAAGCTGAACTTGTACACGTACACACACCCACACACACCTGGGTGAAGCTGAACTTGTACACGTACACACACCCACACACACCTGGGTGAAGCTGAACTTGTACACACACACACACACCTGGGTGAAGCTGAACTTGTACACACACACACACACACAAACCTGGGTGAAGCTGAACTTGTACACACACACACACACACACACCTGGGTGAAGCTGAACTTGTACACACACACACACACACACCTGGGTGAAGCTGAACTTGTACACACACACACACACACACACACACCTGGGTGAAGCTGAACTTGTACACACACACCTGGGTGAATCTGAACTTGTACACACACACACACACACACACACACACACACACACACACACACACACACACACACCTGGGTGAAGCTGAACTTGTACACACACACACCTGGGTGAAGCTGAACTTGTACACACACACACACCTGGGTGAAGCTGAACTTGTACACACACCTGGTGAAGCTGAACTTGTACACACACACACCTGGGTGAAGCTGAACTTGTACACACACACCTGGGTGAAGCTGAACTTGTACACACACACCGGGGTGAAGCTAAACTTGTACACACACACACACCGGGGTGAAGCTAAACTTGTACACACACACACACACACACACACCTGGGTGAAGCTAAACTTGTACACACACACACACACACACACACACCTGGGTGAAGCTAAACTTGTACACACACACACACACACACCGGGGTGAAGCTAAACTTGTACACACACACACACACACACACACACCTGGGTGAAGCTGAACTTGTACACACACACACACACACCTGGGTGAAGCTGAACTTGTACACACACACACACCTGGGTGAAGCTGAACTTGTACACACACACACACCTGGGTGAAGCTGAACTTGTACACACACACACACACCTGGGTGAAGCTGAACTTGTACACACACACCTGGGTGAAGCTGAACTTGTACACACACACACACACACCTGGGTGAAGCTGAACTTGTACACACACACCTGGGTGAAGCTGAACTTGTACACACACACACACCTGGGTGAAGCTGAACTTGTACACACACACCTGGGTGAAGCTGAACTTGTACACACACACACACACCTGGGTGAAGCTGAACTTGTACACACACACACACACCTGGGTGAAGCTGAACTTGTACACACACACACACACCTGGGTGAAGCTGAACTTGTACACACACACACACACCTGGGTGAAGCTGAACTTGTACACACACACACACACCTGGGTGAAGCTGAACTTGTACACACACACACACACCTGGGTGAAGCTGAACTTGTACACACACACACACACCTGGGTGAAGCTGAACTTGTACACACACACACACACCTGGGTGAAGCTGAACTTGTACACACACACCTGGGTGAAGCTGAACTTGTACACACACACCTGGGTGAAGCTGAACTTGTACACACACCTGGGTGAAGCTGAACTTGTACACACACACCTGGGTGAAGCTGAACTTGTACACACACACCTGGGTGAAGCTGAACTTGTACACACACGCACCTGGGTGAAGCTGAACTTGTACACACACACCTGGGTGAAGCTGAACTTGTACACACACACCTGGGTGAAGCTGAACTTGTACACACACACCTGGGTGAAGCTGAACTTGTACACACACACACACCTGGGTGAAGCTGAACTTGTACACACACACCTGGGTGA
>JARQWZ010004164.1:120000-123219 GCA_033150135.1 Gobio occitaniae
GTGTGTGTGTGTGTCACAGCACTGGAGTATTTCTGATATACTGGACTGATTAATTCCTCATATTATTAAACGTCCTGCTCTTAAAGTTTACAGGAACATGCCCAATAATACATTTAACATTAATGCTAATCACGAGCATTTATTAACGTTAATAAAGATGCTCATATTTACAGGGTTTATAAGACTCTTCAAACACTGTTTGGTTTTCAATCAGATCTCTTTATCAACTTATCAAATATCTTTATAAATCTAATAAAGGTAAACTAATAAACACAATAAGTGCAGCAAACACTGAAAGAGCCGCTATCAGCTTCCCTTTATGACTGACCTGAGGCCTGTCCTCACACACTGAATATCACACTCAGTCATGATCATTTGGCATGACTCTTATCTAATTAAACACTGTTCACATGTGGCGTCTTTTTCATAATTATGGACTTCAATGTCAGTCTTTAGTTCACAGTGCTTTAAAGAACACACTCAGATCTTAATGTAGTTAACTCATGTTAAATAAAACCTTCTTGGAAAGATTTCATATATTTCAGAAGATGAAAAATAAACCTTTGGCTTGTTTCCAGTGGTTTGAGAAGGTGTATATTAATGTGTCTAAGCCCATCATACAGTCACACACATTACTCAGAGGCTGTGTGTGTGTGTGTGTGTGTGTGTGTGTATCAGCTCCTACACCACTGAATAAACACCGGCATTGGGAAGAGTCAGAACTACACGTTACAGAAAAGTCGGAAATTGTGAAAAAAAAAAGGAGCCAGAAAGTCCAAATTAAAAGTTACAGAAAAGTCGGAATTGACAGAAAGAAAGTCGGAATTACAGGTTATAGAAAAGTCGGAAATTGTGAGGGGGAAAAAAAAAAAGAGCCAGAAAGTCGGAATTAAAAGTTACAGAAAAGTCGGAATTGACAGAAAGAAAGTCGGAATTACAAGTTATAGAAAAGTCGGAAATTGTGAGGAAAAAAAAAAAAAGCCACAAAGACGTAATTACAAGTTGTAGAAAAGTTGGAAATTGTGAGGGGGAAAAAAAAAAGAGCAAGAAAGTCAGAGTTACAAGTTACAGAAAAGTCGGAATTGACAGAAAGAAAGTCGGAATTACAGGTTATAGAAAAGTCGGAAATTGTGAGGGAAAAAAAAAAGCCACAAAGTCGGAATTAAAAGTTACAGAAAAGTCGGAATTGACAGAAAGAAAGTCGGAATTACAGGTTATAGAAAAGTCGGAAATTGTGAGGGGGAAAAAAAAAAAGAGCCAGAAAGTCGGAATTACAAGTTACAGAAAAGTCGGAATTGACAGAAAGAAAGTCGGAATTACAAGTTGTAGAAAAGCCGGAAATTGTGAGGGGGAAAAAAAAAAAAAAGCCAGAAAGTCGGAATTACAAGTTACAGAAAAGTCGGAATTAGCAGAAAGAAAGAGCGAGAAAAAAAAAAATGTCGTAAATTGTGAGGGGGAAAAAAAAAGGCCATAAAGTTGGAATTACAAGTTACAGAAGTCGGAATTGCGAGAAAAATGACGTAAATTGTGAGGAAAAAAAAAAGCCAGAATTGGCAGAAAGTCGGAACAAGTTACAGAAAAGTCGGAATTGGCAGAAAGAAAGAGAAAAAAAAAAGTCGGAAATTGTGAGGGGAAAAAAAGGCCATAAAGTTGGAATTACAAGTTACAGAAGTCGGAATTGCGAGAAAAATGACGTAAATTGTGAGGGGAAAAAAAAGCCAGAATTGGCAGAAAGTCGGAACTACAAGTTACAGAAAAGTCGGAATTGGCAGAAAGAAAGAGAAAAAAAAAAGTCGGAAATTGTGAGGGGAAAAAAAGGCCATAAAGTTGGAATTACAAGTTACAGAAGTCGGAATTGCGAGAAAAATGACGTAAATTGGAGGGAAAAAAAAAAGTCGGAATTGGCAGAGAGAAAGTCGGAAACTGTGCAATTGTGAGAAATCACAAAATTCTGACTTTATACCTCGAAAAGACGCCCATTTCAAGCAACTCTGCCCTTTCCCTCAGAATGTCAGTGTATATGTGGAGAAGTGTGAGATGGTGGTGTTGTTTAAAGTGTGGTGTATCAGTATTGTAACACAATGAGGAGCGGAGGCGGAGTAGAGTCAGAGCTTTATTGATCATGCGTCTGCGATGGTGACCTCCACCTCCACCCCGGGCTCGATGCTGATGCTGGTGATCTGCTTGACGATCTCCGACGGGCTGTGCAGGTCGATCAGGCGCTTGTGGATCCGCATCTGGAACCGGTCCCAGGTCTTGGAGCCCTCGCCGCACGGGGTCTTACGGGTGGTGATGCGCAGGGTCTGGGGGACGAGAAACACCCACAATGCACTTCAGCCCACAGTTTACATCACATGACACAATGACTCCATCTTAGAAACGGTTTCTGCGACATCTAGAACACACACCTAATCTCAGGTAATGTTTGTGCTTTAATGTTAAAGCGGGTCATGGGACTTTGAATATCATTAATTAAATTTAATATTAATGTGTTAGCTTAGCTTAGCTACTTAAATATATTCTAAACCGTAGAGTGTTTATGTAGTATAGTATACGTTTGCCTGTTGCAAAGCTTGCCAAAGTGAACCGGCAAAACTAATTATAAAATGTCAAAAATAGCAAAGGAGATTAATTGTTTATTAATAAACGTGTTTTCTGCGCAGAGATGAAGTTTACGTTGTTGATCTCCGCAGTCAAGATATGCACATCATACAGAGACAAGTTTAAACGTTTCGATTATATGATCTATCATAGGGATGGACGATAAAATGATAAGTAACGCGATAGACGTAATCGTTATCAATAAAAATAAAAAAAAAATGCGTTCGATGATTTTTTCTTTCTTCTTGCAAACTAGAGGTTGCAAAGCAAGTTTTCAGCCTTTGAAAAGACACAGAGGTGACGTTACTCTGCATCAATAGCGATGTTTTTCATACACCTATTTTTATGCGCATTTTGGGATATCGCGTCAAAATGCTGAATGGAAACGCCAAGATGCGCATAAAATTCTAAAATGTGCATTAAAAACGTATGCGCTCATTTGAGTCGGATACATTTTCTATCCGATACGAAAACATGCGCATAAACTACGATGGAAACGCATTTACCGAATTCATTGATGCGCATAAAGAAAATCATGTGACTTTTGCGATGTAACAGCATAACTGTACTAATCTCGTTTGCACAGCATCTGAAATTTGTTTTTTGTCAAAGTTGCTC
>JARQWZ010004165.1:0-20000 GCA_033150135.1 Gobio occitaniae
AATTCAATTCAAATTCACAGAAATTCAATTTGGCAAACTGAAAAATTTAGATGTGATCGCTCACTAGAAAATGTTCAATTGGGCACCTGCTTTTTTTTTACAGTGTTCTTTACTAAAATTTACCTCAAATCCATTTTGCTTTTAGGTGTCTTGTATCGATCATCATTCAATAATGTTTCAGAGACGACACTATGTGTTTTATTTAGGTTTAAATGGTCTGGGCGATTTAGCTTAACAATATATAAAATATTTCATAATAGTATATAGATTAATATTTATTAATAATCTTTAATTGCCTATTCAGTTAAGACCATAAGAAAAAGCTTGTATTTAACCGCTTTATTTTAAACTTCATTTTGATTTTGACTGTCAAATGATTGCTCTTTCTCTTCCTTTTTATTTTCTTTCTCTCGAATGTTCAATAATTAAACTATTTTTTATTGTAATAAGCGTCTATTGAGACAAAGATTTTTCGTTTTTTTTCTTTCCCAGAACTAGTGTAGGTCATGTAACGTTAACTGTTAAAAAGAAAATACATTCATAGGAGGTGGGTCTGTCTCTACGCGGTCTGTAGCCCAGAGCTGTGGCCGACGGCTGGACCATAGCGCAAGCAATGTTGATTCAGCATAATCGACGGACAGCTAACGTTATGCTGCGTTCACACCAAACGCAAATAGAGTGTCTGGCGCGAGTGATTTGATTTCAATGTTAAGTCAATGGAAAGGCGCGTTGACGAGCGTCTGGAGGTCCCGCGGCGCGGAAGGCGCTTTTCGCGCGGTGCGAATGACGCGAATTGAGCGTCTTGCGTGATAAACTGCGGCGACGCTGGCGAGTGCAATCTGTAGTTAGGGGGCCCCCTAGTGGCGGCGGGGCTCTAAGCAGCCGCTTAGTTCGCTTATAGGGAGAGCCGGCTCTGACTATAACATTCGGCAAACAAACGATAGTTGGGCTCGCACGTCCGAATTTAAGGAAGTGGGGGTGGAAGTGGCGTATATGCCGTAAAGCAGTCGAATTTTGTAGTTCTTTTTGTTCTCGGGTTACTACCTGAAACCCGAAGTTTTAAACGGTTTTTACGATTAAAAACGATACAGACCCCGTCAGGCTATGGCAGACGTGTCATTCAACCTATTGTAAGTCGATGTATCACCACAAGAGGTTTGAAAATATATTATAAAGGTTGAAAAGTTACCTAGTGCTGCTTTAATCATTTTTTTTTTTTTTTTTTTAAACATGAAAACACGTTTCATGATCCGTGTGGCAAATTCCATTTTTTCAAAATAGTCGTCCTCGGTTAATGCTCTGAGCAAACCCTATGGTAGGCTACTTGATGATGGCTGCAGGTGTGTTTGGATCCATATCCAGAGCAAGCAGCTGTGGTAAGTACTTCCTTTATGTTTTTAGATGACTAGCCTCCTGTAACATTAGCTAGATCTAATGTACCGTTAGTGACACTATTACATGAATAGGGTGGTCACTACTGTATTGCAGTTGTTCCCGTGCTCCATGTATCTCCTGTAATGTTAGTATTGTGTTGTCACGAATGCGCTCTGACTGTCACAAATGAGCGGTGCCAGAGGTAATTCTGCGTCTTGTCTATCAGCTTCCAAAGTTTGTAACTCCTTGTCTGTGTATTCTGGCTCAAAACGATATGGTTCTGGATTTTGGTTTGATACAAAGTAAAAATCCTCTGACAATTCCTCAAAGTCAGCCATGCAACAGTCACGTTCGCTACAATCTTCCTAGTCACGTTGGTTTTGTTGACAGACGTAACAGCGGGGCTTCTCCGGTCCAGCGAGCAAATCACTCCACCCTCCGCAGAAAAGTAGAGCTGTGCTGCGCCTTCTGAGAATATAGTCCCCAGTGTGTATACGTTTATAATATGGCTGTCTCATGTAACCTTGTTATTTGTACACACTGTGACTATACACATCACAACATGTAAATAGGAAAATGTTGGTGTTATTTTGTCACCAGTAGGCTAGCTGGAGCCATATACCTCCAGTCTTTGTGCTAAGCTAGGCTAGCTGGAGCCATATACCTCCAGTCTTTGTGCTAAGCTAGGCTAGCTGGAGTCATATACCTCCAGTCTTTGTGCTAAGCTAGGCTTGCTGGAGCCATATACCTCAAGTCTTTGTGCTAAGCTAGGCTAGCGGTGGGTGTGTCAGACAGAGTTATGGGATGCATTGAGATGAGAATAGTATGTATGGACTTAACTCTGGGGATACAGTGAATAAGCTAAAGTCCCAAAAAAGTGGAATCACTCGCTCCAGATGCTTTATTCGCGTTTGGTGTGAACGCAACATTACTCTTATGACTTAGTATCACTTATTTCTCTGGATTTAAACATATTTAACTGTTGGTTTTTTGGATATTTTTAATCCAAAAATCTTACATATTGTGCCTTTAAATATCTCAGAAGCTGTATTGAGTGCTGTGGATGAAGGTTGGTTTAGTGGTGTGTAACCGCACTGAGTTGTCTTGACTGAAGTGTGTGATCGGTGAACATTCAGCCCATTATTACAGCCGTGCGCGCTCTCTGAAGTCAGCTGACCTGCTGAGAGATGTCTTTATTGTTGCTCGGATGCACACCGCGGGACCAAATCTCAGGTATTTCTGCTTGATTTTGTCAGTGTAACGCCTGTGTGCGCTCAGCAGCAGATTTCCCATCATCCACACACACATTAACACACATCTGCTGCGGGACATGACAGTTTATGCTGCTAGTCCCAAATGACAGCTGTATATTAGTCTTTGTTTGGGGGTAAAAAAAATGTATTTATTACATATTTTATATTTAATTATTTTTTAAATGTAATCATTTGTATTTACTTATATGTATTTATTTATATTTATTTATTATAAGAAATAATTTATTATTAATTATTATTAATCCATCTTTATTTATTAATATAAATTTTTAATTAAATTTATTTGAGATATTTATTATTATATTTAATTTTTTTATTATTTTTTACTACGATTTAATTATTTATGAATTGATTTATTCTTAAAATGTATCTATTTAAATTTTTATTTAATTCATTTTTATTTGTTTAATTATTATTATTACTGTAATTTGTTATTAATATTACTGTGCCTTATTACTGCCTTCTAAGTGGAATGACAGCAGATGAACAAGCGACATTTGACTTCTTTTGTTTGTACTGATCACTTCTAGTTAGTGTGTTGATGCTTCTCTTTTTATTGCCATGATTGTTCACTCTTGGAAGAAAAGGTTATATAAACGGCTCTATTTAGATACTTAAAGGGAGCCTTTATGTTCCAATCATGGGACCATTTGATGGATTTAATTGTAATAAATTCATTTTGTTCTAATTCCTTTTCTATTTTGATTAAATATTATTTATTAAACAACTTGTAAGCATACTTAATTACTTAAAATAACCTATTATGCAATCATTCAATCAAAGACATTTATAGATATTTCTCTTTATATAGAACCATTTTTAGCATTAAGCATCCGTTAAAATTAAGTCCTTTCTTTGAGCGATGTGGACAGTAGTTGGGATTGAGTGATGGGTCGGGATGTGGACAGTAGTTGGGATTGAGTGATGGGTCGGGATGTGGACAGTAGTTGGGATTGATTGATGGGTCGGGATGAGGACAGCAGTTGGGATTGATTGATGGGTCGGGATGTGGACAGCAGTTGGGATTGAGTGATGGGTCGGGATGTGGACAGTAGTTGGGATTGATTGATGGGTCGGGATGAGGACAGCAGTTGGGATTGAGTGATGGGTCGGGATGTGGACAGTAGTTGGGATTGAGTGATGGGTCGGGATGTGGACAGCAGTTGGGATTGAGTGATGGGTCGGGATGTGGACAGTAGTTGGGATTGATTGATGGGTCGGGATGAGGACAGCAGTTGGGATTGATTGATGGGTCGGGATGTGGACAGCAGTTGGGATTGATTGATGGGTCGGGATGTGGACAGCAGTTGGGATTGAGTGATGGGTCGGGATGTGGACAGTAGTTGGGATTGATTGATGGGTCGGGATGAGGACAGCAGTTGGGATTGAGTGATGGGTCGGGATGTGGACAGTAGTTGGGATTGATTGATGGGTCGGGATGTGGACAGCAGTTGGGATTGAGTGATGGGTCGGGATGTGGACAGTAGTTGGGATTGATTGATGGGTCGGGATGAGGACAGCAGTTGGGATTGATTGATGGGTCGGGATGTGGACAGCAGTTGGGATTGAGTGATGGGTCGGGATGTGGACAGCAGTTGGGATTGATTGATGGGTCGGGATGTGGACAGTAGTTGGGATTGAGTGATGGGTCGGGATGTGGACAGTAGTTGGGATTGAGTGATGGGTCGGGATGTGGACAGCAGTTGGGATTGAGTGATGGGTCGGGATGTGGACAGTAGTTGGGATTGATTGATGGGTCGGGATGTGGACAGCAGTTGGGATTGATTGATGGGTCGGGATGTGGACAGTAGTTGGGATTGAGTGATGGGTCGGGATGTGGACAGTAGTTGGGATTGAGTGATGGGTCGGGATGTGGACAGCAGTTGGGATTGAGTGATGGGTCGGGATGTGGACAGTAGTTGGGATTGATTGATGGGTCGGGATGTGGACAGCAGTTGGGATTGATTGATGGGTCGGGATGTGGACAGCAGTTGGGATTGAGTGATGGGTCGGGATGTGGACAGTAGTTGGGATTGAGTTATGGGTCAGGATGAGGACAGTAGTTGGGATTGAGTGATGGGTCGGGATGTGGACAGTAGTTGGGATTGAGTGATGGGTCGGGATGAGGACAGTAGTTGGGATTGAGTGATGGGTCGGGATGAGGACAGTAGTTGGGATTGATTGATGGGTCGGGATGTGGACAGTAGTTGGGATTGATTGATGTGGGTCGGGATGTGGACAGTAGTTGGGATTGAGTGATGGGTCGGGATGTGGACAGTAGTTGGGATTGAGTGATGGGTCGGGATGTGGACAGTAGTTGGGATTGAGTGATGGGTCGGGATGTGGACAGTAGTTGGGATTGAGTGATGGGTCGGGTATTTGGACAGTAGTTGGGATTGAGTGATGGGTCGGGATGTGGACAGTAGTTGGGATTGAGTGATGGGTCGGGTATTTGGACAGTAGTTGGGATTGAGTGATGGGTCGGGATGTGGACAGTAGTTGGGATTGAGTGATGGGTCGGGATGTGGACAGTAGTTGGGATTGAGTGATGGGTCGGGATGTGGACAGTAGTTGGGATTGAGTGATGGGTCGGGTATTTGGACAGTAGTTGGGATTGAGTGATGGGTCGGGATGTGGACAGTAGTTGGGATTGAGTGATGGGTCGGGATGAGGACAGTAGTTGGGATGGAGTGATGGGTCGGGATGTGGACAGTAGTTGGGATTGAGTGATGGGTCGGGATGAGGACAGTAGTTGGGATGGAGTGATGGGTCGGGATGTGGACAGTAGTTGGGATTGAGTGATGGGTCGGGATGTGGACAGTAGTTGGGATTGAGTGATGGGTCGGGATGTGGACAGTAGTTTGGATTGAGTGATGGGTCGGGATGAGGACAGTAGTTGGGATTGAGTGATGGGTCGGGATGAGGACAGTAGTTGGGATTGAGTGATGGGTCAGGATGTGGACAGTAGTTGGGATTGAGTGATGGGTCGGGATGAGGACAGTAGTTGGGATTGAGTGATGGGTCGGGATGTGTGGACAGTAGTTGGGATTGAGTGATGGGTCGGGATGTGGACAGTAGTTGGGATTGAGTGATGGGTCGGGATGTGTGGACAGTAGTTGGGATTGAGTGATGGGTCGGGATGTGGACAGTAGTTGGGATTGAGTGATGGGTCGGGATGAGGACAGTAGTTGGGATTGAGTGATGGGTCGGGATGTGGACAGTAGTTGGGATTGAGTGATGGGTCGGGATGTGGATAGTAGTTGGGATTGAGTGATGGGTCGGGATGTGGACAGCAGTTGGGATTGAGTGATGGGTCGGGATGTGGACAGTAGTTGGGATTGAGTGATGGGTCGGGATGTGGACAGTAGTTGGGATTGAGTGATGGGTCGGGATGAGGACAGTAGTTGGGATTGAGTGATGGGTCGGGATGAGGACAGTAGTTGGGATTGAGTGATGGGTCGGGATGTGGACAGTAGTTGGGATTGAGTGATGAGATGGGTCGGGATGAGGACAGTAGTTGGGATTGAGTGATGGGTCGGGATGAGGACAGTAGTTGGGATTGAGTGATGGGTCGGGATGTGTGGACAGTAGTTGGGATTGAGTGATGGGTCGGGATGTGGACAGTAGTTGGGATTGAGTGATGGGTCGGGATGTGGACAGTAGTTGGGATTGAGTGATGGGTCGGGATGTGGACAGTAGTTGGGATTGAGTGATGGGTCGGGATGAGGACAGTAGTTGGGATTGAGTGATGGGTCGGGATGTGGACAGTAGTTGGGATTGAGTGATGGGTCGGGATGTGTGGACAGTAGTTGGGATTGAGTGATGGGTCGGGATGTGGACAGTAGTTGGGATTGAGTGATGGGTCGGGATGTGGACAGTAGTTGGGATTGAGTGATGGGTCGGGATGTGGACAGTAGTTGGGATTGAGTGATGGGTCGGGATGAGGACAGTAGTTGGGATTGAGTGATGGGTCGGGATGTGTGGACAGTAGTTGGGATTGAGTGATGGGTCGGGATGTGGACAGTAGTTGGGATTGAGTGATGGGTCGGGATGTGGACAGTAGTTGGGATTGAGTGATGGGTCGGGATGTGGACAGTAGTTGGGATTGAGTGATGGGTCGGGATGTGGACAGTAGTTGGGATTGAGTGATGGGTCGGGATGAGGACAGCAGTTGGGATTGATTGATGGGTCGGGATGTGGACAGCAGTTGGGATTGAGTGATGGGTCGGGATGTGGACAGCAGTTGGGATTGATTGATGGGTCGGGATGTGGACAGTAGTTGGGATTGAGTGATGGGTCGGGATGTGGACAGTAGTTGGGATTGAGTGATGGGTCGGGATGTGGACAGCAGTTGGGATTGAGTGATGGGTCGGGATGTGGACAGTAGTTGGGATTGATTGATGGGTCGGGATGTGGACAGCAGTTGGGATTGATTGATGGGTCGGGATGTGGACAGCAGTTGGGATTGAGTGATGGGTCGGGATGTGGACAGTAGTTGGGATTGATTGATGGGTCGGGATGAGGACAGCAGTTGGGATTGAGTGATGGGTCGGGATGTGGACAGTAGTTGGGATTGAGTGATGGGTCGGGATGTGGACAGTAGTTGGGATTGATTGATGGGTCGGGATGAGGACAGCAGTTGGGATTGAGTGATGGGTCGGGATGTGGACAGTAGTTGGGATTGAGTGATGGGTCGGGATGTGGACAGTAGTTGGGATTGAGTGATGGGTCGGGATGTGGACAGCAGTTGGGATTGAGTGATGGGTCGGGATGTGGACAGTAGTTGGGATTGATTGATGGGTCGGGATGTGGACAGCAGTTGGGATTGATTGATGGGTCGGGATGTGGACAGCAGTTGGGATTGAGTGATGGGTCGGGATGTGGACAGTAGTTGGGATTGAGTTATGGGTCAGGATGAGGACAGTAGTTGGGATTGAGTGATGGGTCGGGATGTGGACAGTAGTTGGGATTGAGTGATGGGTCGGGATGAGGACAGTAGTTGGGATTGAGTGATGGGTCGGGATGAGGACAGTAGTTGGGATTGATTGATGGGTCGGGATGTGGACAGTAGTTGGGATTGATTGATGGGTCGGGATGTGGACAGTAGTTGGGATTGAGTGATGGGTCGGGATGTGGACAGTAGTTGGGATTGAGTGATGGGTCGGGATGTGGACAGTAGTTGGGATTGAGTGATGGGTCGGGATGTGGACAGTAGTTGGGATTGAGTGATGGGTCGGGTATTTGGACAGTAGTTGGGATTGAGTGATGGGTCGGGATGTGGACAGTAGTTGGGATTGAGTGATGGGTCGGGATGTGGACAGTAGTTGGGATTGAGTGATGGGTCGGGATGTGGACAGTAGTTGGGATTGAGTGATGGGTCGGGTATTTGGACAGTAGTTGGGATTGAGTGATGGGTCGGGATGTGGACAGTAGTTGGGATTGAGTGATGGGTCGGGATGAGGACAGTAGTTGGGATGGAGTGATGGGTCGGGATGTGGACAGTAGTTGGGATTGAGTGATGGGTCGGGATGAGGACAGTAGTTGGGATGGAGTGATGGGTCGGGATGTGGACAGTAGTTGGGATTGAGTGATGGGTCGGGATGTGGACAGTAGTTTGGATTGAGTGATGGGTCGGGATGAGGACAGTAGTTGGGATTGAGTGATGGGTCGGGATGAGGACAGTAGTTGGGATTGAGTGATGGGTCAGGATGTGGACAGTAGTTGGGATTGAGTGATGGGTCGGGATGAGGACAGTAGTTGGGATTGAGTGATGGGTCGGGATGTGTGGACAGTAGTTGGGATTGAGTGATGGGTCGGGATGTGGACAGTAGTTGGGATTGAGTGATGGGTCGGGATGTGTGGACAGTAGTTGGGATTGAGTGATGGGTCGGGATGTGGACAGTAGTTGGGATTGAGTGATGGGTCGGGATGAGGACAGTAGTTGGGATTGAGTGATGGGTCGGGATGTGGACAGTAGTTGGGATTGAGTGATGGGTCGGGATGTGGATAGTAGTTGGGATTGAGTGATGGGTCGGGATGTGTGGACAGTAGTTGGGATTGAGTGATGGGTCGGGATGTGGACAGCAGTTGGGATTGAGTGATGGGTCGGGATGTGGACAGTAGTTGGGATTGAGTGATGGGTCGGGATGTGGACAGTAGTTGGGATTGAGTGATGGGTCGGGATGAGGACAGTAGTTGGGATTGAGTGATGGGTCGGGATGAGGACAGTAGTTTGGATTGAGTGATGGGTCGGGATGTGGACAGTAGTTGGGATTGAGTGATGGGTCGGGATGAGGACAGTAGTTGGGATTGAGTGATGGGTCGGGATGTGTGGACAGTAGTTGGGATTGAGTGATGGGTCGGGATGTGGACAGTAGTTGGGATTGAGTGATGGGTCGGGATGTGGACAGTAGTTGGGATTGAGTGATGGGTCGGGATGTGGACAGTAGTTGGGATTGAGTGATGGGTCGGGATGAGGACAGTAGTTGGGATTGAGTGATGGGTCGGGATGTGGACAGTAGTTGGGATTGAGTGATGGGTCGGGATGTGTGGACAGTAGTTGGGATTGAGTGATGGGTCGGGATGTGGACAGTAGTTGGGATTGTGTGATGGGTCGGGATGTGGACAGTAGTTGGGATTGAGTGATGGGTCGGGATGTGGACAGTAGTTGGGATTGAGTGATGGGTCGGGATGAGGACAGTAGTTGGGATTGAGTGATGGGTCGGGATGTGTGGACAGTAGTTGGGATTGAGTGATGGGTCGGGATGTGGACAGTAGTTGGGATTGAGTGATGGGTCGGGATGTGGACAGTAGTTGGGATTGAGTGATGGGTCGGGATGAGGACAGTAGTTGGGATTGAGTGATGGGTCGGGATGAGGACAGTAGTTGGGATTGAGTGATGGGTCGGGATGTGTGGACAGTAGTTGGGATTGAGTGATGGGTCGGGATGTGGACAGTAGTTGGGATTGAGTGATGGGTCGGGATGAGGACAGTAGTTGGGATTGAGTGATGGGTCGGGATGTGGACAGTAGTTGGGATTGAGTGATGGGTCGGGATGAGGACAGTAGTTGGGATTGAGTGATGGGTCGGGATGTGTGGACAGTAGTTGTGATTGATGCCTTAATCATGCAAACGTCATGTGATCGAGGTTGATTTGGACTGAATCTGGTTTAACACCTGAGCAACATCATCTCTCCGTAATGAACCCACTGTCAGCCGGAGACTTTAGCCTGACACATATGAGGAATGAAACGTCCTCCTTTGCCCTTGAAGGAAAATTCCCTCTATTTTCTGGAGTTATGATCCGTCTGAAAAGCATTCGCTGCGCTGGCATGTTCTAGAGGATAAAGCTCAGTGAATTCAGACCTCACAGAAGTGTTTTATCTGCCTTCCTTTCTCTTGTCTACTGTGATTAACATCCACTGCATTCACATCAGATGATTATTGATCATTTAAACATCTGGAGTGTCTTTGAGAAGGCAAACGTATTCATCAGACTGTGACTGTGCGAAAATCATTATGAGCATCGTCACCTTCCATATGTGCCCGTGTGAGTATATGAATATTGTTTAACTGTTGCATTATTAATAACATGAGTCCGTGACCACAGTAGTGTAAGATCATGATGAATCCTTTCACTGTGTTTTGGACATTAATAGCTTCACATTTACAGATCATAATTACATACTCATTTCCATTACAGATCGTTTGATGTGAATTACTACATTTCTGCCAAAATATGACTTAATTCACTTCACTGTTGCTACTGTTTTGTGCTGTGTATAATCTTTGGTATTATTATTATCATCATTATTAATTGTATCATTATTGTTATTTTATGAATGTTGATATTGTTATTGTTGTTTTTATTATTCATTTTAATATTATTATTATTATTATTATCAGATTTTTGTATGCTTTAAGATGCTTTAAAGTTATGGTAAGTTAAGGTAGAATTCTTTTATTATTATTTTTCTTTTATTATTTTTACTTCAATATTATTTATTTTACTTTAATTTATTATTTAGGGCTGTACAATTAATCACAATTAACATCGTGCTTAAACCGATTTGGCTTATTGCACTTATGAAAAATGTTAAAATATTTTTTAAATTATTATTATTATTATTACTATATTATTATATTATTTACTGTTGTTTTTTTAAAAACCTATTTTATATTATTATTATTATTATTATTATTATTATTATTATTATTATTATTATTATCATCAGATTTTTTACTTCCTGTAGAGTGCTTTAAAGTTCAAGGTAGAATTATTTTATTATTAATATTATTTTATTTTTATTATTATAATTTTATTATTATTATTATTATTATTATTATTATTATTATTATTATTATTATTATTATTATTATTATTATTATTATATGTTTGACTTCCTTCATAGTGCTGTAAAGTAAAGTTTGAGGTAGCATATTTTTTTTATTATTATTATCATATTTTTATTTTTCATCCTCTGTAATGCTTTAAAGTAAAGTTCAAGGTAGAATTCTTTGTTTTATTATTGTATTATTTTTATGTTTTATTATATTACATATTTATTATGAAAATTGTATTATTATTTTTAATCATAAACCCGAGATGGCAGCCTCCAAGTCTGTGGAAAAAGCATGTGAGCCAATCATATCCCAGCGCTGTCATCATGATCATGTGATCTGCTGTGATTGTGTGGATAATTGCTCCGTGTCGTTTGTGAAGTCAGATCAAGACGTGATTGCACTCTTTAGCAGTGCAGTGCAGTTTCTCTGAGCTCCTGCTGTCTGCCGTCTCGTTCTTCAGCTCCGCTGTAAAGCAACATTAATGTTTCATGCTCTCATCGCTGTAGACGTGCGGTGTGAAGACACTGAGACACTGACTCTGTGCCGCCGGAGACGCTGCTGATCTCAGCTCAACACTTCCCTCGTCTTCCTCGTTATAATCGCACACAACACATCCATACAGGAGCATCCCAGACATCATCATCTCTGACGCTCGCCTGCTCAACTACAGTTATTCATAGACTATTAGACTTCATATTCTGAATAGGCTATGTATATATTTAATTTTCATTTAACATTTTGTGTTATTGGTAACACTTTACATTAAGTTCTCATTTGCATTAAAGGTATAGTTCACCCAAAAATGAAAATTAGCCCATGATTTAATCACCCTCAAGTCATCCGAGGTGTATATGAGATTCTTCTTTCAGACGAACACAATCAGAGTTATACTAAAAAAGTACTGGCTCTTCAAAGCTTTATAATGGCAGTGAATGACTGTTTCTGTTTTGAAGTCCATAAAAGTGCATCTATCCATCATAAAAGTGCATCTATCCTTCATAAAAGTGCATCTATCTATCATAAAAGTGCATCTATCCTTCATAAAAGTGCATCTATCCATCATAAAAGTGCATCCATCTATCATAAAAGTGCATCCATCCATCATAAAAGTGCATCTATCCATCATAAAAGTGCATCCATCCATCATAAAAGTGCATCTATCCATCATAAAAGTGCATCTATCCATCAAAGTGCATCTATCCATCATAAAAGTGCATCCATCCATTATAAAAGTGCATCTATCCATCATAAAAGTGCATCCATCCATCATAAAAGTGCATCTATCCATCATAAAAGTGCATCTATCCATCATAAAAGTGCATCCATCCATCATAAAAGTGCATCTATCCATCATAAAAGTGCATCCATCCATCATAAAAGTGCATCTATCCATCATAAAAGTGCATCTATCCATCATAAAAGTGCATCCATCCATCATAAAAGTGCATCTATCCATCATAAAAGTGCATCCATCCATCATAAAAGTGCATCTATCCATCATAAAAGTGCATCCATCCATCATAAAAGTGCATCTATCCATCATAAAAGTGCATCTATCCATCATAAAAGTGCATCTATCCATCATAAAAGTGCATCCATCCATCATAAAAGTGCATCTATCCATCATAAAAGTGCATCCATCCATCATAAAAGTGCATCTATCCATCATAAAAGTGCATCCATCCATCATAAAAGTGCATCCATCCATCATAAAAGTGCATCTATCCATCATAAAAGTGCATCCATCCATCATAAAAGTGCATCTATCCATCATAAAAGTGCATCTATACATCATAAAAGTGCATTTGTCATAATAGTGCATCTATCCATCATAAAAGTGCATCCATCCATCATAAAAGTGCATCTATCCATCATAAAAGTGCATCCATCCATCATAAAAGTGCATCTATCCATCATAAAAGTGCATCTATCCATCATAAAAGTGCATCCATCCATCATAAAAGTGCATCTATCCATCATAAAAGTGCATCCATCCATCATAAAAGTGCATCTATCCATCATAAAAGTGCATCCATCCATCATAAAAGTGCATCTATCCATCATAAAAGTGCATCTATACATCATAAAAGTGCATTTGTCATAATAGTGCATCTATCCATCATAAAAGTGCATCTGTTCATCATAAAAGTGCATCTATCATCATAAAAGTGCGTCTATCATCATAAAAGTGCATCTATACATCATAAAAGTGCATTTGTCATAATAGTGCATCTATCTATCATAAAAGTGCATCTATCCATCATAAAAGTGCATCTATCCATCATAAAAGTGCATCTATACATCATAAAAGTGCATTTGTCATAATAGTGCATCTATCCATCATAAAAGTGCATCTATACATCATAAAAGTGCATTTGTCATAATAGTGCATCTATCCATCATAAAAGTGCATCTATACATCATAAAAGTGCATTTGTCATAATAGTGCATCTATCCATCATAAAAGTGCATCTATACATCATAAAAGTGCATTTGTCATAATAGTGCATCTATCCATCATAAAAGTGCATCTATACATCATAAAAGTGCATTTGTCATAATAGTGCATCTATCCATCATAAAAGTGCATCTATACATCATAAAAGTGCATCTAACCATCATAAAAGTGCATCTATCCATCATAAAAGTGCATCTATACATCATAAAAGTGCATTTGTCATAATAGTGCATCTATCCATCATAAAAGTGCATCTATACATCATAAAAGTGCATTTGTCATAATAGTGCATCTATCCATCATAAAAGTGCATCTGTTCATCATAAAAGTGCATTTGTCATAATAGTGCATCTATCCTTCAGAAAAGTGCATCTATCCATCACAAAACTGCATCTATACATCACAAAAGTGCATCTGTTCATCATAAAAGCAGCTGTTAGGAGCTCCGGTTCCTGTAAATAATGAGGAATAAAGCTTTCCTTTGTTTAGGGTCATCTATTCCCTTAACCGTAGTAACTCTGGTAATGTCAGTCAGGAGCATTAAATGCTGAGAGTGAGACTGCATTCGGATGAAAGCTCTAGCAGGCTCTCCTCTCTGATAATGAGTTCAGGACGTGTGTGCGGCAGCGCTGGGGTTTCAGACGCTCCTCATTTGTCATCTCAGAGTAAACAATGCTCCTCCTGGAAGACACAGCTGACACGCGTCCCGAGAGGCGGACAATTTACGCTATTTTTGTGCTGCTGGGAGAAACACAACACTCATTAGCTCATTTAAGAAGCACTAGAGTGGCTGTTAGAGGGACGATCTCCCTTACAAGAGTGAAAACCAGTTCATGTGCAATGCAATGAAAGATCATCTCACAGGACTTAAAGGATCTGCTGCTATCATCTTGGTGCCAGATACCACAGCACACCTTCAGGGGTCTAGTGGAGTCCATGCCTCGACGGGGGATCAACACAATAATGTCATAATGTTTTGCCTGGTTGGTGTATAAACAACATTAATAACTTGATTTTCACTACAGGGGGACGGATACCTTTTCCCCGTCATTGACGGAAATTTCCAGCTTTCTGTGTTTTCGTGTGTGTGTGTGTGTGCGTGTGAGTGAGTGCGCGAGTTTGTGTGTGTTTTCAAAACACAGGAGAAGAAGAAGCTGAAACAAGCGATAGAAGCATTGCTGATGTGCGTAAAATAACGAGATTCAACAGCATATACTGCAAAACTGTATTCTCTCTTTGTTCAGATATTCATACATCACAAAACTCTGCGGGCGTGAATGTTTGTGAAAATGATCAGAAATCCCGGCGCTGGCGGTGAAAGAGTTAATCCCCAGACCTGCAGCGAGCGTCAGCGAGATGGACTCGTTCTGTTGATGTTGTGGATGTCTGAGGACACTGAGCTCATTCATCCGCCCGCAGTGGGAGAGTTTGTAATAATGTGAGTGTTGTTTCTAGCCTGGACGTACGTTAATGTAATTTATCCATATCAGTTTTATCTTCCTCTCTGTCTCAGACATTACACCCACAATCCGCCCACAGGCCGCTCACTAACCGTCTGATCCATAACACACACACACACACACACACACACACACACATAAACACACACACACACACACACACACACACACTCACACACACACACACACACACACACACATAAACACACACACACACACACACACACACACAGGTTAGTGGTTACAATTACTACTGAACTACAGAGAACGACATGTTTAATCTGGCTCATCAGGTAAAGAACCTTTTGGTTGACACGCTTCTGTTCCTGGATTTACTGGGTTAGAAAGTGTGTGTGAGTGAGCGAGTGCGATGGTGGTCTAGTGGGTTAAACCACTGAACTGATACGCAGAAGGTTGCTGTGTGACTGAGAGTGTGACTGAGAGTGTGACTGAGAGTGTGACTGAGAGTGAGACTGAGACTGAGAGTGAGACTGAGAGTGAGACTGAGAGTGAGACTGAGAGTGAGACTGAGACTGAGAGTGAGACTGAGAGTGAGACTGAGAGTGAGACTGAGAGTGTGTGAGACTGAGAGTGTGTGAGACTGAGAGTGAGACTGAGAGTGAGACTGAGAGTGAGACTGAGAGTGAGACTGAGAGTGAGACTGAGAGTGAGACTGAGAGTGAGACTGAGAGTGAGACTGAGAGTGAGAGCGCGCGTGTGTGTGAGCGAGTGCGATGGTGGTCTAGTGGGTTAAACCACTGAACTGATACGCAGAAGGTTGCTGAGAGTGTGACTGAGAGTGTGACTGAGAGTGTGACTGAGAGTGTGACTGAGAGTGAGACTGAGAGTGAGAGTGAGAGTGAGACTGAGAGTGTGTGTGTGTGTGTGTGTGTGTGTGTGTGTGTGTGTGTGTGTGTGTGTGTGTGTGTGTGTGTGTGTGAGACTGAGAGTGAGACTGAGAGAGACTGAGTGAGACTGAGTGAGACTGAGTGTGTGAGTGTGTGACTGAGAGTGAGAGTGACTGAGAGTGTGAGAGTGTGTGAGAGTGTGTGAGAGTGAGTGTGTGAGAGTGAGTGTGTGAGAGTGAGTGTGTGAGCGAGAGTGTGAGAGTGAGAGTGTGTGTGTGTGTGTGAGAGTGAGAGTGTGAGTGAGAGTGAGAGTGAGAGTGAGAGTGAGAGTGAGAGTGTGAGTGAGAGTGAGAGTGAGAGTGAGAGTGAGAGTGAGAGTGAGAGTGAGAGTGAGAGTGTGAGTGTGAGTGTGAGTGAGAGTGAGAGTGAGAGTGTGAGAGCGAGCGTGAGAGCGAGTGTGTGAGATAGTGATTGTATGTGTTTAATGTATTTGTAAACATTTTAGTGACCCTGAATATGAATGCCATTTAAAGTCTAATAAAGTTTGGTTTAAAGCAACTAAATTTCTGATTTTCCGTGACCTAATCTAAAGTGAGAACTATTTACACTTAATAAGTTAACAAAGCCGGATCTCACTCTTTATATGTGAGCTCATTAAACAAAGACACTTTAACTACAGTGACAATGAATGATCCAAATTCTGAGATACACACCATAGGCGGCTGTAAATTACATTTTTATGATTCCGTCCGTGTTTTCCGCATCACATAAATCACCAGTCGTTCACCGGGAGCCAAAAAAGTCAAATCAAGTTTGTTTCGTCGGGAATAACGTGCACGGATGGACCCCAGGAGTGTGTATGAGTGTGTTTGGGCTGATTTGAAGCCGTTCTGTGGGAGATGTCCTGTGCTGTAATGAATGTTGGCGCAGTGGCGATCAGAATTGATTTGCATGCGGATGAGAGCAGGTCGGCTCTATCGGCGCTTTCCAGCCGCGTGTTTGGACACACGACGGTCCTCCTCATTATTTGTGTGAGTCTGGGATTCTGGCCTAATTTACTGCGATGAAAGGACACATGAAAGCGTGTTGTTTGTCTCGGTGACGCAGTGGACAGCACTGGGCACGGTGTGTGTGTGTGTGTGTGTGTGTGTGTAATGAGCGGCGGGTTGTTTACACTGGGCTGTAAAACACGCGAGCGCGTCTGAAGCTCGTCTGTATTCCGGCTGCTCGTCTTTGAGGAGCGCTTCATGCTGGCGTCTTTAGTGATGGAGAAACGCGACACACACACGGACATCTTTAATGTGACTCTGATTTCATGCAAAACACGGTCTTTTAGTGTAATCACTAAAGATAAGCAGGATTATGTACAGTCGTTGCTTAATAAACCCTGACACAAAGCAGCCGACTGGACATAATCCTGCATATTACACGGATACTAATCATCTAAATAAATAAATAAATAAATACATGTGAAATATTAATTTGAGCCAGGGCGGTTCTGGGCGACCCCTTAAATCTGCTGCTATCAGTATATCATGTTTTCTGGATTAGTGCTTATTGAATATGAATTGAATTGTAGTATAGTATTTAAAAACCTGTCTGATCAATGAAACTTTTATACAGTTTAATACATTTGTTACAATTTTAATAAATTGTTACATTAAGGCCCTATGAAATATGTTTTATCCTCCCATTGTGTTTTATTTCTGCTGTTAAAGAAGAAATGTAATTGAATTTTAGTCATTAAAAAGCATGCCTGATTAATTGAGATCATATAATAACCTTTAATTAGTTCAAATTTTAATAAATGGTTACATTTAAGGCCCTATGAAATCTGAATTATCCCCTTTCCTAAATTCTGTTTTATTTCCCCCCCAAATTCAGTCATTTTTATCCATTTAAATATTTCCTGGATTCCACTTTAGTGGTTTAATTGCAAAAAGCATGTATAATTAATTGAAATCAGTTTTTTTTTCCCCCAAATTATAATTTTTTTGTTTAAATATTTTCTGAATTCCACTTAGCAAAATTTGTCTAGGTGAAATCATGAAACTTATACAATTTAATTAGTTAAAATTGTAATAAATTATTATAATAAGACCCTATGAAGGTTACCCCCTTCCCCAATTCTGTTCTATTTCCCCTCAAATTCATGTAAAAAATACTATATATATTAGGGATGCCACAATACTTAATATAATATTGAACCGTTCGGTACGGCTTTCACGGTTCAATACGTGTCTGTAAATTGTTTTGTTTTTTTCAGTTATGCATTTAATTAATTATTTTTCTACAAATTCTATAATTTGCCTCCGTCCCAATACTGAACAACGCGACATACACTCACATCACACGTTAGTGGTAGAGTTATACTCACAGAACACTATAGTTATTCACAATCACCAAAGTTCATTATTTGCATGCGTTTTACAGCCTTGCCGGTTAAACATGTGCTTTTTCGAGCGCGCGCACTAAAAGCCTGTCAAACACATGATTACTGGACTAAGTCGTCGTCTTACTGCGCTAAGACTGTCAAATACACACAAGGTTAACATAAACACAGTCGGTTATGTCTAAAGTGAAAGTAAAATCGTGTGTGTGTGTGTATATTAGATGTGTGCAGGTCTTTAATTGACAGCAGCGCAGCCTATAGTGAACACGCTGTCCTTAAAGGGACAGTTCACCTCTAAAATGATGTCATTATTTACTCACTCTAATATTGTTCCAAATCTGTATTCATTTCTCGATGACAGAATTTTAATTTTTGAGTGAAATATCCCTTTAATGTTAATACAACAACAAAAGACAAAGAGAAAATCACTCACTGCTCTTGACTGAAAAACTAATACAGTAGCTTTAATAAGAATCAGTGTATATTTTATAGTGAAGTCTATGTAGTGTTTTATTTTTACATTCATTCATTCAATTTCATTCTTAAATGCTGCTGTACAGCTCTGAGCTGCCAGTGTAAATATTTATATATATTTATTTTATATAAAAAAATTAAGTAAAGTTTTAAGTTTAAGTAAGGTTTTTCAATTATTTTAAGTAAAATAAAGAAAGAAAATAAAGAAATAAAGAAATTGTCTTTTTTCTCATTAAGCTCTTGCTGTTCCTGTTGCTTAAAGGGTTAGTTCACCCAAAAATGAATATTCTGTCATTAATTCCTCACCCTCATGTCGTTGGACACCCGTAATGCCTCCGTTCATCTTCAGACACAAATGAAGATATTTTAGTGTAAAGCTGATGCTGAGAAAGGCTTCAGATAGGCCTCCATTGGCATTCAGTACATTTACACTCACAAGACCCATAAAAGGCTCTTAAAACGTCGCTACAAAGTCCATCTCACCACAGTGACTCTACAATAATTTTACGATGCGACGACAATAGTTTTTGTGCGCAAAAATAAATAAAAATAACACCTTTATCCAGCTTGTTCTTGTCTTCCGTGTGTGTCTCCACGACGCATGCGCGAGAATATGACGCAGATCCGGCGTTCGGACACATGACCCAGAAGAGATTTGTTTTCAAGCAGAGGAAGACGCGCGTATCTCAGCTGTTGATCTACATTAATCGTGCTTTTGGTCTCGGTGTAGTTCTCAAAATGGGGCTAAAGTGTGCATTTCATGGATTCCCGAACGCCGGATCTGCGTCATATTCTCGCGCATGCGTCGTGGAGACACACACGGAAGTCGAGAACAAGCTGGATAAAGGTGTTATTTTTATTTATTTTTGCGCACAAAAACTATTGTCGTCGCATCGTAAAATTATTGTAGAGTCACTGTGGTGAGATGGACTTTGTAACGACGTTTTAAGTGCCTTTTATGGGTCTTGAGAGTGTAAATGTACTGAATGCCAATGGAGGCCTATCTGAAGCCTTTCTCAGCATCAGCTTTACACTAAAATATCTTCATTTGTGTCTGAAGATGAACGGAGGCATTACGGGTGTCCAACAACATGAGGGTGAGGAATTAATGACAGAATTTTCATTTTTGGGTGAACTAACCCTTTAAGAATAGAATAACAAAAAACTGATGTGACAAGCCATCAGAACCGAACCCAACCGAAAACTGTGGGTAAAAACCGAGGTATGTATTGAACCGTGGACTAACTGTATTGTTGCATCCCTAATAAATAAATATATATATGTATATGTATATAGTATCAGTGTATATATCAGCATACATACACACATTCTGTGACCCTCAGCATGCGCTGACCCCGCTCTGTGATTTCACTTCGT
>JARQWZ010004165.1:25000-40000 GCA_033150135.1 Gobio occitaniae
AAGCAGGAGGACAGGAGAGCGGAGGAGGAAGAGGAAGCAGGAGAACAGGAGAGCGGAGGAGGAAGAGGAAGCAGGAGGACAGGAGAGCGGAGGAGGAAGAGGAAGCAGGTGGACAGGAGAGCGGAGGAGGAAGAGGAAGCTGGAGGACAGGAGAGCGGAGGAGGAAGAGGAAGCAGGAGAGCGGAGGAGGAAGAGGAAGCAGGAGAGCGGAGGAGGAAGAGGAAGCTGGAGGACAGGAGAGCGGAGGAGGAAGAGGAAGCTGGAGGACAGGAGAGCGGAGGAGGAGGACAGGAGAGCGGAGGAGGAAGAGGAAGCAGGAGAGCGAAGGAGGAAGAGGAAGCAGGAGGACAGGAGAGCGGAGGAGGAAGAGGAAGCAGGAGGACAGGAGAGCGGAGGAGGAAGAGGAAGCTGGAGGACAGGAGAGCGGAGGAGGAGGACAGGAGAGCGGAGGAGGAAGAGGAAGCAGGAGAGCGGAGGAGGAAGAGGAAGCAGGAGGACAGGAGAGCGGAGGAGGAAGAGGAAGCAGGAGGACAGGAGAGCGGAGGAGGAAGCAGGAGGACAGGAGAGCGGAGGAGGAAGAGGAAGCAGGAGGACAGGAGAGCGGAGGAGGAAGAGGAAGCTGGAGGACAGGAGAGCGGAGGAGGAGGACAGGAGAGCGGAGGAGGAAGAGGAAGCAGGAGAGCGGAGGAGGAAGAGGAAGCAGGAGGACAGGAGAGCGGAGGAGGAAGAGGAAGCAGGAGGACAGGAGAGCGGAGGAGGAAGCAGGAGGACAGGAGAGCGGAGGAGGAAGAGGAAGCAGGAGGACAGGAGAGCGGAGGAGGAAGAGGAAGCAGGAGGACAGGAGAGCGGAGGAGGAAGAGGAAGCTGGAGGACAGGAGAGCGGAGGAGGAAGAGGAAGCAGGAGGACAGGAGAGCGGAGGAGGAAGAGGAAGCAGGAGGACAGGAGAGCGGAGGAGGAAGAGGAAGCAGGAGAACAGGAGGGCGGAGGAGGAAGAGGAAGCAGGAGGAAGAGGAAGCAGGAGGAGGAAGAGGAAGCAGGAGAACAGGAGAGCGGAGGAGGAAGAGGAAGCAGGAGGACAGGAGAGCGGAGGAGGAAGAGGAAGCTGGAGGACAGGAGAGCGGAGGAGGAAGAGGAAGCAGGAGGACAGGAGAGCGGAGGAGGAAGAGGAAGCAGGAGAACAGGAGAGCGGAGGAGGAAGAGGAAGCAGGAGGACAGGAGAGCGGAGGAGGAAGAGGAAGCTGGAGGACAGGAGAGCGGAGGAGGAGGACAGGAGAGCGGAGGAGGAAGAGGAAGCAGGAGAACAGGAGAGCGGAGGAGGAAGAGGAAGCAGGAGGACAGGAGAGCGGAGGAGGAAGAGGAAGCTGGAGGACAGGAGAGCGGAGGAGGAGGACAGGAGAGCGGAGGAGGAAGAGGAAGCAGGAGAGCGGAGGAGGAAGAGGAAGCAGGAGGACAGGAGAGCGGAGGAGGAAGAGGAAGCAGGAGGACAGGAGAGCGGAGGAGGAAGCAGGAGGACAGGAGAGCGGAGGAGGAAGAGGAAGCAGGAGGACAGGAGAGCGGAGGAGGAAGAGGAAGCAGGAGGACAGGAGAGCGGAGGAGGAAGAGGAAGCTGGAGGACAGGAGAGCGGAGGAGGAAGAGGAAGCAGGAGGACAGGAGAGCGGAGGAGGAAGAGGAAGCAGGAGGACAGGAGAGCGGAGGAGGAAGAGGAAGCTGGAGGACAGGAGAGCGGAGGAGGAAGAGGAAGCAGGAGGACAGGAGGGCGGAGGAGGAAGAGGAAGCAGGAGGACAGGAGAGCGGAGGAGGAAGAGGAAGCAGGAGGACAGGAGAGCGGAGGACGGTGGACAGGTTGATGTGGTCTGGAAACAACCTCAGCTCATCCGGCTGGAATTTAAAAGCAGATATAATTGGTTTTGAGTTTGAAATCAAGACTAGAGTGTGTGAGTGTGTGAGTGTGTGAGTGTGTGAGTGTGTGAGTGTGTGAGTGTGTGAGTGTGTGAGTGTGTGAGTGAGTGAGTGAGTGAGTGAGTGAGTGAGTGAGTGTGTTTTTGGTAACACTACATTGCACAGTTTATTATTGCTCATGCCTTTTAAAAGACTACATTGAAAACTGGATATGTTGTGTGTAACTGTGACTGTGTGACACACCACTGCTGGAATACACACACACACACACTCGGGGGGTTGGTGTGTGTGTGTGTGTGTGTGTGTGTGTGTGTGTGTGTATGTATGTCAAGCCCTGAGTCCAATACTTTTCTTCAGTAATTTGAAAACCCTCATTTTGTGATGCATGTTCAGTCCGACCCGTGATCTCAGCCGTGCTTTACTGTCCCAGTGTCAGGAACTCCAGTTCTAGATGATGAAATGGCCGCCGTCTCTACTGCAGTTCTCCAGAATATCTGCAGTTCTGGATCTTCATCTTTGCGTTGAGCCGAAGTGAATCATTTCCTGTGGCTGCCGAAGATCTGGTTTTCCCCACGAGTGTTTAGTCTGTAGACCTGCTGTCAGAATCACAGCCGTGAGAGTGTGTGAGAGTGTGTGTTCATGTTTATGAAAAGATGATTTCTGATGAAGGAGACGAGCCAGTTTCAGCTGCACTCACTGAACAAACACATTTAACTCTTTATATATCCTTATGCATTATACAAGTCTGTCTATCTATCCATCCATCCATCCATCCGTCCGTCCGTCCGTCCGTCCGTCCGTCCGTCCGTCCGTCCGTCCGTCCGTCCGTCCGTCCATCCGACCGACCGACCGACCGACCGACCGACCGACCGACCGACCGACCGACCGACCGACCGACCGACCGACCGACCGACCGACCGACCGACCGACCGACCGACCGACCGACCGACCGACCGACCGACCGACCGACCGACCGACCGACCGACCGACCGACCGACCGACCGACCAACCAACCCTTTATAAATTCATATATAGCCATTATACATGTCTGTATGTCTGTCTGTCTGTCTATCTAAAAAAAACTTCTCGACAAACTTTTTCATCTAGTCATTGTTTCACCTTTAGAAAGTGTAATACATTAAAACACAGGACAGCCAATTTCAGAGTCTGCAAATATAATAATGCACTTAACTTGAAAAGATATCCTGCATTCCTTTCATAATGGGTTTTACCTACTGTTAAACATTCATCAGATTGATAGTTAGAGATATTATAATTATTAAAGCTGTTCTCTTAGATGTGAGCAGGACTTCATTAGACGTCTTGTAGTAAACGCTGATGTTCTCTGCAGTGTCATACGGTTGAGTTATGGATGCATGGAAATGTGATGTAAATGAAGAGAAATCTGACGGATGTGCTGACGGATCCGGGCTCGAACCCAAGAGCGTCCCGGGTCCAGGAGTTCAGAGAGGCGGTCCATCTCTGAAGATGCTACGGCAAGGTCACGAGGTCAATTCCCAGCACAAATAATGATCTAATATGCATTTCCAAAGCACTGTAAGCAGAAGCCAGACATCAAAATTGATTTTTTTTTTTACTGTATAACGCGTAATATCACAGAGTTTGGCGGATGTTTAAATGGTTACATTTAAATTTTAAATGTTTTGACAAAAGTGTGACAAAAACAATTTCTGGATTTCGTTTTAATTGTGTAATTTTGTTAATAGCATTAACAATTTAATAATTTATTAGATTCTCTGAAGATTTGCTGTGATTTTTCTGTGTCAGCCGAGGTGAGTTAGAAATGGAAAACTCCTTTAATGATGGTTAAATGTTCTGATGTTTTCATATTGGAGGACGGGAAGCAGGGATTCTCAGATTCTCCTGCTTTAAACATTAATGGCGTCTAGTCTACGGTCTGTGGACGGTGTGTGTTCATAAGGATATTGTCTGCACGCTCACAGGCTAAACAGACGTGTGTGTGTGTGTGCTTGTTTTATTTTGTGGCTTTTAAGACAAAGCTGGTCTGGTGTTCACACTCAAACAGATTCTGTTTAAAGCTTCTGGGTGTCATTTTTACTTTCTTGTAACCATATTGTAACTATCATGATGAAACCCTGTACACTATATCGCTAAAGGTGTTGTGCCGCCTGCCTTTACACACTCATGAGCTTCCCATTCTTAATCCGTAGGGTTTAATATGGAGTCGCAGCTCTAACAGCTTCAGCTCTTCTGCTTTCCTCAAGGTTTAGGAGTGTGTTTATGGGGATTCTTCATCTGTGATGTTGGACGAGAAGGCCTGGCTCTCAGTCTCCGCTCTAATTCATCCCAAAGGTGTTCAATTGGGTCGAGGTCAGGACTCAAGTTCCTCCACACCAAACTCGCTCATCATGTCTTTATGGAGCGACGCTTTGCGCACTGGTGCATGCTGGGACAGGAAGGGGCCGTCCCCAAACTGTTCCCACAAAGTTGGGAGCGTGAAATTGTCCAAAATGTCTTGGTGACGCATTAAGAGTTCCTTTCACTGGAACTAACCCCTGAAAAACAACCCCACCCCATAATCCCCCCTCCACCAAACTTTACACTTTGCACAATGCAGTCAGGCAAGTCCCGTTCTCCTGGCAACCGCCAAACCCAGACTCGTCCATGGGATTGGACAGAGAAGCGTGATTGGTCACTCAGAGAACACGTCTCCTCTGCTCTAGAGTCCAGTGGCGGCGCACTTTACCCCACTGAATCCAACGCTTTGCATTGCTCTTGGTGATGTAAGGCTTGGATGAGCGGCTCGGCCATGGAAACCCATTCCCTGAAGCTCTACACACTGTTCTTGAGCTCATCTGAAGGCCACAGAAGTTTGGAGCTCTTGCAGAAAGTTGGCGACTTCTGTGACCCTCAGCATGCGCTGACCCCGCTCTGTGACCCTCAGCATGCGCTGACCCCGCTCTGTGACCCTCAGCATGCGCTGACCCCGCTCTAAGACCCTCAGCATGCGCTGACCCCGCTCCGTGACCCTCAGCATGCGCTGACCCCGCTCTGTGACCCTCAGCATGCGCTGACCCCGCTCTGTGACCCTCAGCATGCGCTGACCCCGCTCCGTGACCCTCAGCATGCGCTGACCCCGCTCTTCGTGGCTGAGTTGCTGTTGTTCCCAATCGCTTCCACTAACAGTTGAGCGTGAAATATCTAGTATAATATTTGGACTTATTGCACTAGCAATATAGTGTGTATCTCCATACTTTGTCACTTTTACCCCCCCCCCCCCCATAAATCATTACTATTGATCACCCTTTACATCTGTCTGTGGATGTAATGTAATGTCTTAAAAAGAGCTTGTGACTAAACCTTGTAATTCCATTGGATGCTCAAACTCTTCATAACATCTCTGCTTGTTTGCAATGCAAAAGGTTGTTTGAATAAGTACAAGAAACACAATAAAGGCTAATGTTTTATGTATTTTAGGAGCGGAGCATAATCTGGCGTTTTGAAGAAATGGAAAACTCCATTAATGAATTAATGTTTTCATATTGGAGGACGGGAAGTGATCGCAGCTCTTCTCTGAGGGGAAGCGAGTCTTCAGAAGGGCAGGGATTCTCAGAGATTCACAGAAGAAGAAAATAACTCTGAAATGATGTTATCTTCAGGTGCTGAATATAATATTTATGATGATTATTTCTGTTTTGGGGCCATTCTAGATGGATATTTTTGTCGTTATAGCCAATACTGTCTTGAATAGAGTGCCAAAATAGCTACAATAAACCTTTACAACCTTTTCTCTTGAAGTATACCGGGGTCTTTAGATACGGCCTAAATAGTGTAACTCTGATTCATTCAAACATTGTGTGTTGTTTCTGTCTCAACCAATGGCATGTGGAATATCTGTATTATGAAAAATCCCTCGCTGCTCTCGACTGAATAACTTTAGTAGCTTTAATAAGAATACATTTCTGACTTGGATGCTGCTGTTAAACGCTCAAGCGAGGAGATGAATATGGCGGAGTGTGTACGCTCACTGAGGGGCGGGGCTATGAGAACAGGGCGGAGTCTGTTGCCAGTCATGGGCGGGGTCTGTTACATTGTGACATCACAATCAATAGCATTCCTGGATGGCTCATTTTGAGTTTCTGATTTATGGGGAAAATAACAAAAGTAGTGGATGGATTTTTACCATAATAGGGCGGTTGTGTGAAAACACTGCGGACACATAATTATTAATAGGTCCCCTTTGCGGGTCAAGTAGATTGTTATATTGACTGAAATGCTGGTTAATCGTTTTTTTTCCCCCTGACATTTTGTGACCTTTTTCTCATTTGTGTTCATGAACATGCATGCAAATTTGACCCGCATATTTTAATCTTCTAAGGCTACTACACTCAAAAAAATTAACTTTCACTGTTGTTAGTTGCACTCAAATCATCCTTGTTCACATTACTTAAAAAACTCATGTAACTAAATTTACTTAGATTTACTTAGAGTTGTTTCGACTAAAAATGACTATTGTCAGCTTTACTTAATAAGTGTTTGTTCGGTCAACTTAACATTGCTGAGTGAAATGAACAAACTGGGCAGTGGGTCTGTAGTTCCCAGCATGCTTTGCAAGGGACTGCATTAGGAGAGTACATTTAGGGATTAAAGTGTTATTTTATCTTTTTCAGTAAAGGGAAAAATGTTGTTAGTTTATGTCAGTGTTATGTGCAGCAGTTATTTTAGTAATTTTCAATAGTAATTTTGTGGTTACCATTATGCAGAAGAGTGGTGCCTGTGTTTAGGCTGTGGCCACTCATACACTCATTTATTGGATGGACTTCCTATTCTCAAAATATGCTTTTTGTTATATTTAATAGTTTTTACACTTACACTTGTTGAGCAAGTAGTTAATTTAATAAGGTAAATTAAATCAATAACTGTGTACACCTAACATAATAAACTTTTATAAATTTTACGTAACATTATTAAGTAAATATAAATATTATGTAACAGTGACAAATTCAAATGGTTTGTGTTTACTTAAAGAAATTTTGTCAGCTTTACTTGACTTTCTTTTGTTCATATAACAATTTAGTTATTTGTAAAAAATGACTCAATATAGTTGTGTGACTTGACGCAGCTTTTTTAAGTAAATTCAACATATTATTTTTTTGAGTGTATACGGACCCAAAATTATTTTGATTATATTTTGTAATGTTGGCTTTTACTAACCTAGGAAGCTAAAAACTGAGCTTATCCGCACATTTCAATACGGAAAAATATTTTGTCAGAGGGTAAAAATGAACTAAAATGTCTTTTTTCAAAATATCTGAAATACTATTTAACTAATGCTATTTTTCTTGAAATGTTGTGACTTTTTCTCATTTATGGTCATGAATATGTGAATTATATGACTTTGATGTTTGATATTCAAAATCAACTATACAGACCCAAAATAAAAGCACTGCTCGTTTTGTTGTTTTTTTACTACCAAAAACCTACAACTACTGTTGTGTAAATGAGTCGTGCTGCTCATTGATTGAGTTAATCTGACACTACACACACACACACACACACACACACACACACACACACACACACACACACACACACACACACACACATGTTTGTTTTTGTGAAATGTGAGGACATTCCATAGGCGTAATGGTTTTTATACCGTACAAACCGTATTTTCTATCCCCTTACACTGACCCTAAACCTACCCATCACACACACACACACACACACACACACACACACACACACACACACACACACACACACACTGCCCCTGCCCCTAAACCCATCACACACACACACACACACACACACACACACACTGCCCCTGCCCCTAAACCTACCCATCACACACACACACACACACACACACACACACACACACACACACACACACACACACACACTGCTCCTGCCCCTAAACCTACCCATCACACACACACACACACACACACACACACACACACACACACACACACACACACACACACACTGCCCCTGCCCCTAAACCTACCCATCACACACACATACACACACACACTGCCCCTGCCCCTAAACCTACCCATCACACACACACACACACACACACACACACACACACACACACACACACACACACTGCCCCTGCCCCTAATCCTACCCATCACACACACACACACACACACACACACACACACACTGCCCCTGCCCCTAAACCTACCCATCACACACACACATACACACACACACACACACACACACACACACACACTGCCCCTGCCCCTAAACCTACCCATCACACACACACACACACACACACACACACTGCCCCTGCCCCTAAACCTACCCATCACACACACACACACACACACACACACACACACACACACACACACACACACACACACACACACACACACACACACACTGCCCCTAAACCTACCCAACACACACACACACACACACTGCCCCTAAACCTACCCATCACACACACACACACACACACACACACACACACACACACACACACACACACACACACACACACTGCCCCTAAACCTACCCATCACACACACACACACACACACACACACACACACACACACACACACACACTGCCCCTAAACCTACCCATCACACACACACACACACACACACACACACACACACACACACACACACACTGCCCCTAAACCTACCCATCACACACACACACACACACACACACACACACACACACACACACACACTGCCCCTGCCCCTAAACCTAACCCATCACACACACACACACACACACACACACACACACACACACACACACACACACACACACACACACACACACACACACACACACACACACACACACACTGTCCCTGCCCCTAAACCTACCCCTCACAGGAGACTGTGCAGTTCACTTTCTGTGAAAAAAACTCATTCTGTGTGATTTATAAGCATTTTGTAAAGTGAGGACATGGGGAACGTCCTCATATTTCACCCTCTTTTTGTAATACCCATGTCATTATACACATTTGTGTCCTGATATTTCACAAAAACATGCCCATAGACACACACACACACACACACACACACATGACGGTCTTTTCTTTAAAAATCACTGTTTAGTCTGTCCTGTTTGTGTTAGTCCCGCACCAGACGCTTCATTCAGAAGATTACAGAGAGACAAATGAAAGGCCTTGGCTGGTCATTCCCGAAAGCGCTGGTCTTTGTTCTGGAACATCTAACAGGAGTGTCAGTGCTGGCCTGATCTCCGGCTGGAATCTGAGCGCAGAGATCGGGATCTGAGCACTTCTGGAAGAGAGGAGCGCAGTAAATTGGTTAGATCAGTAGTTTTCAGTGGACACACCAAACCATTCTTTCAGTCGTATGTCATGTTCTCGTGCTCGGTTGCTTCAAGTGCTTTAGAGTCTTAAAAGTTAATGGCACCAGTTACAATATAAGGTCAATCGGCCTAATTTGAATGGGAAAAGTAAGACTGATCATCTTTTATCTAACTTCTAGTTGGTCGAACTAGTTAACGTAGTGGCTACGTTTATGCAACGGGCTCCGGTTTTATTGAAGAAAGAACGGCATGTGTTCAATTGCAATGATTTAAAATAAATATTCCTGGTTTAATGCTTTTTTGTAAGGATGCACAATATGTCAATATGGCAACAACTATTATTACACTCTAAAAAATGCTGGGTTGATTCAATCCATGTTTGGGTCAAATATGGACAAATCCAACTGTTGGGTTTAAAAATGTAATTTAAAAAACTAAACCGACGATTTGGTTTTTGTCCATATTTGACCCAAACATGGGTTGAAAAACAACCCAGCATTTTTTAGTGTGTATTATTATTATTGTTATTATTATTAAATAGGAATTTAAAAATTACTAAACAAAAACAGAAGAAAAATAACTATTGTAATATTTCACTGTGAAAAAAAAAATCGACTGTTAATAATTCACAACTTTGGTTTTATTTTGATTAATTGTGCATATACTGAATGAAATGTTTGGTTGCAGCTCTACATTGTTCTGTTATTTTCCATAAACATTCAATATAGCTCAAATAAAAATAATTCTAATTGTTAATTAATTACAATTTTAATTAGTTATGAATATCATTTGTCATTTATATTTATATATTATATTATGTTTTTTTGTATATATATATATATTTTATATTTATTTTATATTATATTTATTTATTTATTTATTTTAGATTTATTTTTATTTATGTATTTAGATTTATTTTAGATTTATTTATTTAATTAATTACAATTTTAATTAGTTATGAAAATTATTTATGTCATTGATATATATATATATATATATATATATATATATATATATATATATATATATATATATATATATATATATATATATATATATATATATATATATAAACTTGCTTGTTTATAGGGCTGCACAATATTTATTTATTTATTTTATCTATGTATTTTATATTTATTTATTTTATATTTATTTTTATTTACGTATTATATTTTTATTTATTGTATATTTATTTATTTTATATTTATTTACGTATTTTGTATTTATTTATTTATTTACGTATTTTATATTTTTATATTTATTTATTTATTGGTGATTCAGTATGATAGTTCAGAATCATAATTCAGAATGATTTAATTGAAATGAAACCAAAATCATGACTTAGGACAACCATGAACATTTGTAGATTTAGTATTAGCATTAAGTAATAATTTAGTATTTTATTTAATTTTTCTTTTTTTCTTCTTCTTTTTCTACTGTGAAATATTACAATGAATTCATTATTTTGGTTTTGTTTTGATGAATTGTGCAGCCAACACAATGTTGTGAACGCTCAATATAGCAGAACTACATAAATCATTTGAATTATTTGTCATTTTAAAAAAATAAAAATCATAATAATGCATGAATAAGTGTGAGTGCTGGGGAATCTCTGAGAGCGGCAGGTGCAGGGACACGGGTCTGATGATGTCATGTGGCAGCTGGCCTGCAGAAGTGATGACATCACTGCATCATCATTCCCGCCGCTGCGCTGTGTCTGTGGTCACTATGGTTACGCTGCATGATGAGGTGAAAGCTGACACTGGGATGGTTCTTGCGGTGTGGGAAAATCGCTCCTTTGCGGATGCTCGCTTCACAGCGGGATGAACGTTTGCCAGCTGAAATCTGATTCATCCAAATCTCATTCCTGCACACAGACCAAAGGGTGTAAATATGAGCATACATATATATATATTATTAATTTCAGCTCTACAGGAGACAAAACTGTCATTATTCAAGTTCTCATCTCGATAATGTTGCTGAATATTAACTGAGCAAACCAATGGCGGCACAAGCTGTTTCCGCCCCCCTGTTTTTGTGCATTTTTGGATATTGCATTAAAAAAAGCTGTGTGGAAATATCAAAACATGCATGGATTTAAAAAAATGCACATAAAAAATTATGAGGTGCACAATTATTAATTGCATGGAAACCTAGCAAGAAATCGTGCACGCTTGCATGTTTTAAATAATGTTTGTTGTAAGTATTGTTTTCTTTGATTTGACTGATATGGACCTACAGGTCTGAAATAAAGCTTATGAAACAACAACCATCCAATCAATTCCCCAAAATCAAGCTACATTTGTTCTTGTTTAAGAAGCGTTTCGCTCGGATATACGGCACTATCGACCTCAACCGCCGACTTTAATATTACGCATTATGAGTGTGTTTTCTTTTAGTTCTGTGGAGTTATGATAAGATGCAGCGATGTTTGTTTATGAAGCTTTGAAATCAACACAAAACTACTGGCAAGAGAGTCTCCTCTGGGCACAAAGAGGGAAATAAGACACCATCCGTCCCGTGGTTGTGCTGAAGTGTGAAGGACTGTGACTCTGTGTTTTGCAGAATGAAGGAGGACGCGTCCCAACAGGCCCGATGTTGTCCTGAAGTGTGTGTTGTGCTGTTAGAAGTGTGTCTGGTCATGCAGATTAAAGCCTTCGTATATTAGAGGGTACAGTCCGCAAGTATGGCAAGCTGCTTTAACATTTAATCATACAAAAAAGTACTATTTTTTTAGTTTCTAGCATCTATTCCATTAGGTACTAGTACTTATTCTTTAGCAACTAGTTAGGGATGCAACAATATGAACATTTTGGCCGATAACCAATAATTCTTTATATCTGAAAGCCGATTACTGATATATTGGCTGATAAATCTAAATCCAAATTTTTTGATCATTTTTGAGAGGCTGATTACAAAAACAAAAGCCATGTCCCAAGCAGAGGTGGACAGTAACTAAGTACATTTACTTGAGTACTGTACTTAAGTACACTTTTTGAGTATCTGTACTTTCCTTGAGTAGTATTTTTTTCTGGAAACTTATGACTTCACTACATTTGAAAGACAAATATCGTACTTTTTACTCCATTACATTTCTATCAAGGCCCTCGAAGTAGAAAGTCGTAGCCACTTTGAAAGTCAGTGAATGATTTTTTTGGTGCTCTTGGTTTAGGGGTTTGCATTGGTCTTCTTCCCGGTCATAAGTGACCGGACACATAAAAATTAAACTTCCTCCACCCCAGTAAAACCAATGCTATTTATTTGTCTTCAATAATATTTTTCTTTTTAAATTTGTATTTTGAGATGATTTTATTGTATTTTTTAATATTTATGCAATAATTATGGTCTATTTTTGCTATCGAAAATTATTTAAAAAAATGTTTTGTAATTTTTTTTTTTTAATTATTGCAATATTTCAGGTTAAAATAGAGACTAGGCCTTCAAGATATATATTTGTGAAGGCAGATTAGCGCCCTCTTTTGGAATTATTTAAGAAATCCTGCACATAACCACTAGAGGTCTCTATGGAGAGGCTTGAGAATTCCCTAGTTCTCTTTTGAACACATTTAATGATTTTTTTTGTTGTTGATGGATTTGAATATATATTAATAACATCTCAAAGACTATTTATTATAAAGTTTTAGATATTTTTCTGTTTGTTAGAAATATAGATTTCTTTCTATGAATTTGTGTTTTTGCAGATTTCCCATTCATTTCCTATGGTGGTCATTTTTGACCCGAAGAGCACAAGTGGGAGTATTTTTTTTATGACCTCTTAGCATGCTCGAATCATGTTTTGTGTGTTTACATACCTAATGCTAGAAAAGTTTCATATAGTTCTGACGAAGCTGTGATTTTTAAAAATTCAAAATGTGGTTCATAGGCTCAGTTTTTCATAGGTGTGTGTGTGTGTGTGTGTGTGAGTGGATGTGTCAATATCACACTCTTGATGTTTTACAGTGTCACCCCTTTACTGCTGTGTACTTTTTTTCAGCATTGTGGCCGATTTGTAGATTGTACACACAAATATTCAGAGAATTTGTGTGTTTTTGCAGATTTCCATTCATTTCCTATGGGGGTCATTTATGACCAAAGACAATGAACGCTACTTTTTTTTTTACGACCAATTAGCATGCTCGAATCATGACCCCAATTTTTTTTGTGTGTTAACAAACCTAATGCTAGAAAAGTCACCACTACAAAAAGTAAATTGTTTCTGGACATTGCTCTGTGTTAGGGATAGAATACTGCCATCTGCAGGTTTGTGGAAAAACCTTAGGGATTATAGTTAAAGAAAGAAAGTGCAAAGTGCAATGACCACATATATCCAGCAGAGGCCATAGGGACTTAATTTTCACATTGCACTTCATTGATTTTGTGCATGTGTGTGTGTGTGTGTGTGTGAACATGCATATTGTATTTGTGCTCAGTATTAGTTGATTGTAGTTGAATTGTTGATTGTATTTGCCAATTTCTATAAAAATGCTCTCTGTCGCAGTCACACGTGTGTGTGTGTGTGTGTGTGTGTGTGTGTGTGTGTGTGTGTGAGAGAGAGATAGAAAGTTCGTTCCACTTTGTGTTTATGCTCTAGGACCAGATCTTGATTTAAATGTAGAAATGTTCAGATTTATACTGGATTTATTAAAAACAATTTGACAAACAAATAAAAAAATATATTTTTTACATTTTTCCATTCATTACCAAAATCTAAAAATGCCCCAGACACCTGTGTGTGTGTGTGTGTGTGTGTGTGTGTGAGTGAACATGCTTGTTCCATGTTGCATTTGTGCTCTAGTATTAGTCCTTCATTAGTATTAGTATGGCAATTTTTCAGATTTATGCCAGTTTTGTTGATTTTATTTGCCAATTTCTATACAAATGTGCTCCGTTGCAGTCACACACGTGTGTGTTTTTGCGCGCATGTGCGTGTTAGGGATGAAACGGTATGGAAATTTAACATCACGATTATAGTGACCCAAATTATCACGGTTATCAATATTATCACGGTTTTCTTCAAATGAGATGAAAGTGTTAAAAAAGAACAGATGCACACACTTAAAACATTTCAACAAGTTTTATATTTGAAAATCAACAAACAACAAATAAATAAAGCAGCTCTATGCACTTTTTAAAGCAAGATTCTATTCTGTGGGATTTCCTTCCTTATAATGGCCGTCGTCAATAGCAACACATAACGCATAAATAATAATAATTTGTCGTAAATATAATCTCTAATATTATCTCTGTAAATATATTCTCAAGCAATATTCTCATCAGTGTTCAGCAATGATGCATTTAAATCTAGCATATTTTGTGTAAGAGCCCAAACAGTATCCTAGTGAAATAATGCATATCCATATTTCCATATGATTTGACAGTTTATTTTATTAAATATCAAAATGTGTGCATCATACCTGACACCTAGATGATCACTTTACAGTCAGTTTTATGACTGTCATTCTCTTCAAATGCTGAAGTTTGAAACGTGTAACGTTACCAATGTTGTGTGTAACTTTAGAGACGGTCCCTAAATTCGCCAGCGTTGTGCCAGTCATATCAGATGCGCTGTGATTCTGCTGTGTTTGTTTGAAACTATTTTCGCTGCTGAAATAGAACAGAAACAGTCAATCACTGTATGATGAGTGAATCTCCTGCGTACATCGCACGTTTATCTCTGCTTTTAGTGTAGATTTCAGCGAGTGAGAGCGACGCGCGCTCTAAACAAAACTACGCTGATCTGAACGCCTCTGATTATGAGATATTGCATTCATAAACTCAATAGAAACACGTGTGAGT
>JARQWZ010004165.1:45000-50000 GCA_033150135.1 Gobio occitaniae
CATAAAATGTCAAGCATATTTCTATACATTTCCGTTAGACGTTCACATTTCTACTTTTGTTTTTCTGGGGGGTTTTTCTCTTTGTGCTATGCAGTGCTGTCTTTTCCTTTCTGTATCGCAATGACATCTGTCAACAAATTACAGTACAAACAGTAAAAGAGTAAATGTGAATCTTGTCCAGTCTCTTGCATTCAAACTCCTACATACACTGAGGTGTAACCTACAATTTACAATAATTGTCATCAAAACTTTAGCCATATTTACATCAGAACATCCCTCCAGAGGACAGTTATATTGACAACATGACTGAGCAATTTGACTGTTATTCATACACAATGACACAAGGACTGGTCATTCTGACGGCACTGACATGTTCATTGACAGATATTAACTTCTGAGAGATGAACGAAGGATTTTGAGCAAGAGACTGGCTTTTGCAGGTTATCCATGGTGTTTTGCTATTTGTACAAATTGTTTTGAGAAATGCACTTACTGTTTTGCAAATGTCGAGGATGATTCGAGAAATGTACCAAAGCAACTGAGAAAAACTTTAATGCAGCAATGCAACAAGAAATCATAGTTGTATGATTTCAAAAGAAGGGAAGTAATATATATATAATATAAACACACACTCCCCTAAAGGATTATTAGGAACACACACTAATACTGTGTTTGACTCCTTTCGCCTTCAGAACGGCCTTAATTCTACGTGGCATTGATTCAACAAGGTGCTGAAAGCATTCTTTAGAAATGTTGGCCCATATTGATAGGAGAGCATCTTGCAGTTGATGGAGATTTGTGGGATGCACATCCAGGGCACGAAGCTCCCGTTCCACCACATCCCAAAGATGCTCTATTGGGTTGAGATCTGGTGACTGTGGGGCCATTTTAGTTCAGTGAACTCATTGTGATGTTCAAGAAACCAATTTGAAATGATTGAAGCTTTGTGACGGTGCATTATCCTGCTGGAAGTAGCCATCAGAGGATGGGGACATGGTGCTCATAAAGGGATGGACATGGTCAGAAACAATGCTCAGGTAGGCCGTGGCATTTAAACCATGCCCAATTGGCACTAAAGGGCCTAAAGTGTGCCAAGAAAACATCCCCCACACCATTACACCACCACCACCAGCCTGCACAGTGGGAACAAGGCATGATGTGTCCATGTTCTCATTCTGTTTACGCCAAATTCTGACTCTACCATCTGAATGTCTCAACAGAAATCCAGACTCATCAGACCAGGCAACATTTTTCCAGTCTTCAACTGTCCAATTTTGGTGAGCTGGTGCAAATTGTCGCCTCTTTTTCCTATTTGTAGTGGAGATGAGTGGTACCCGGTGGGGTCTTCTGCTGTTGTAGCCCATCCGCCTCAAGGTTGTGTGTGTTGTGGCTTCACAAATGCTTTGCTGCAAACCTCGGTTGTAACGAGTGGTTATTTCAGTCAAAGTTGCTCTTCTATCAGCTTGAATCAGTCGGCCCATTCTCCTCTGACCTCTAGCATCAACAAGGCATTTTCTCCCACAGGACTGCCGCATACTGGAGGATTTTCCCTTTTCACACCATTCTTTGTAAACCCTAGAAATGGTTGTGCGTGAAAATCCCAGTAACTGAGCAGATTGTGAAATACTCAGACCGGCCCGTCTGGCACCAACAACCATGCCACGCTCAAAATTGCTTAAATCCCCTTTCTTTCCCATTCTGACATTCAGTGTGGAGTTCAGGAGATTGTCTTGACCAGGACCACACCCCTAAATGCATTGAAGCAACTGCCATGTGATTGGTTGATTAGATAATTGCATTCATGAGAAATTGAACAGATGTTCCTAATAATCCTTTAGGTGAGTGTATAACATAACTATATTTCATGTCAAATACTGATCATTTAACATTTTTTTTGCCAATATTAATGGCATAACCTTTTAATTGGGTTGATATAACCCCTCTATATTTGTGACAACAGCATTTGACCATGCTTGAGTGAGTCACACACAGACTTCAACATTCAGCATGCCAAACACAACAATGGTAACAAGGATTTTTTTATTATTATTTAATTAATTGTTTTATTAGTAAGACCTTTACTATTTTATTTTCTGTCGTTATTAGGGTTATACTGACAAAAGACAAATAGTAAAATAAAGCCAAAAATAGTCAAACGAAGCAATTAATTTACTCATGCCGCAATGCACTCTGGGAGAACACTTCCTCAGATTCTAGATAGAATTAAGTTGACAAAACTTAAACGGTTTAAGTAAGAATGCAAGTAAGTAAGGCTTACTTTATTAAATTGTGCAAACTCGTTGCCTTAATTAATTTAAGTAAACTGAACTAATTAGTTTTTACAGTGTAAATATGTGTTGTTCCTCATACTAATATTGCACTGAAAGCTGAAGGACTGAAAGCGGTGTCAGTCTCAAGCCTTCAGAGGGTACATTGGGTCGTTTGCAGTAATGAGGGAAAACTGTAATCACACACACACACACACACACACACACACACACACACACACACACACACACACACACACACACACACACACACACACACACACACACACACACAGTCCTCTCCAGTGAAGTGCTGCCTGTGGCTTCTACTGACACGTGCAATTACGGTTTCTTTGGCTTTGGCGGGAGTTGTTGAGACCGTTAATGAAATCTTTAAGGCTTTAAATGTGGCGCTGTAATGACCGTGTAATGTTATTTACATGTGCCTCAAACGGTAAAGTCAAGGATGACAGCCAGACTCTTAACCTGAAGAATAGGATCTCAGATTTGAAAATTGCATGTGAAATATGATTTAATTTCAGATAAACTAGCCAAAAGAGAGGAAGGTGGTTGTGTTGAATCAAGAAAGATGGGTGTCATCAGAATAACACCCGGAAAATGTGACCTAAAGGCGAATGATAAACGATGGACAGAAGCGGGCCCAAGACCGAGCCCTGAGGCACACCACTAATATTCCGAGAGGCCCGTGATCGGAAACTGATCATTTGAACACATTTGAGTGGAGAACCGGCCACAGGGTCATGAAGGACCAGTGGAGAACCGGCCACAGGGTCATGGAGGACCAGTGGAGAACCAGCCACAGGGTCATGGAGGACCAGTGGAGAACCGGCCACAGGGTCATGAAGGACCAGTGGAGAACCGGCCACAGGGTCATGGAGGACCAGTGGAGAACCGGCCACAGGGTCATGGAGGACCAGTGGAGAACCGGCCACAGGGTCATGGAGGACCAGTGGAGAACCGGCCACAGGGTCATGGAGGACCAGTGGAGAACCGGCCACAGGGTCATGAAGGACCAGTGGAGAACCGGCCACAGGGTCATGAAGGACCAGTGGAGAACCGGCCACAGGGTCATGAAGGACCAGTGGAGAACCGGCCACAGGGTCATGAAGGACCAGTGGAGAACCGGCCACAGGGTCATGAAGGACCAGTGGAGAACCGGCCACAGGGTCATGAAGGACCAGTGGAGAACCGGCCACAGGGTCATGGAGGACCAGTGGAGAACCGGTCACAGGGTCATGAAGGACCAGTGGAGAACCGGCCACAGGGTCATGAAGGACCAGTGGAGAACCGGCCACAGGGTCATGAAGGACCAGTGGAGAACCGGCCACAGGGTCATGAAGGACCAGTGGAGAACCGGCCACAGGGTCATGAAGGACCAGTGGAGAACCGGCCACAGGGTCATGAAGGACCAGTGGAGAACCGGCCACAGGGTCATGGAGGACCAGTGGAGAACCGGCCACAGGGTCATGGAGGACCAGTGGAGAACCGGCCACAGGGTCATGGAGGACCAGTGGAGAACCGGCCACAGGGTCATGGAGGACCAGTGGAGAACCGGCCACAGGGTCATGAAGGACCAGTGGAGAACCGGCCACAGGGTCATGAAGGACCAGTGGAGAACCGGCCACAGGGTCATGGAGGACCAGTGGAGAACCGGCCACAGGGTCATGAAGGACCAGTGGAGAACCGGCCACAGGGTCATGGAGGACCAGTGGAGAACCGGCCACAGGGTCATGAAGGACCAGTGGAGAACCGGCCACAGGGTCATGAAGGACCAGTGGAGAACCGGCCACAGGGTCATGGAGGACCAGTGGAGAACCGGCCACAGGGTCATGAAGGACCAGTGGAGAACCGGCCACAGGGTCATGGAGGACCAGTGGAGAACCGGCCACAGGGTCATGAAGGACCAGTGGAGAACCGGCCACAGGGTCATGGAGGACCAGTGGAGAACCGGCCACAGGGTCATGAAGAACCAGTGGAGAACCGGCCACAGGGTCATGAAGGACCAGTGGAGAACCGGCCACAGGGTCATGAAGGACCAGTGGAGAACCGGCCACAGGGTCATGGAGGACCAGTGGAGAACCGGCCACAGGGTCATGGAGGACCAGTGGAGAACCGGCCACAGGGTCATGAAGGACCAGTGGAGAACCGGCCACAGGGTCATGAAGGACCAGTGGAGAACCGGCCACAGGGTCATGGAGGACCAGTGGAGAACCGGCCACAGGGTCATGGAGGACCAGTGGAGAACCGGCCACAGGGTCATGAAGGACCAGTGGAGAACCGGCCACAGGGTCATGGAGGACCAGTGGAGAACCGGCCACAGGGTCATGAAGGACCAGTGGAGAACCGGCCACAGGGTCATGAAGGACCAGTGGAGAACCGGCCACAGGGTCATGGAGGACCAGTGGAGAACCGGCCACAGGGTCATGGAGGACCAGTGGAGAACCGGCCACAGGGTCATGAAGGTCCAGTGGAGAACCGGCCAGAGGGGTCATGAAGGTCCAGTGGAGAACCGGCCACAGGGTCATGAAGGTCCAGTGGAGAACCGGCCACAGGGTCATGAAGGTCCAGTGGAGAACCAGCCACAGGGTCATGAAGGTCCAGTGGAGAACCGGCCAGAGGGGTCATGAAGGTCCAGTGGAGAACCGGCCACAGGGTCATGGAGGACCAGTGGAGAACCGGCCACAGGGTCATGAAGGTCCAGTGGAGAACCGG